>JASDQU010501300.1:15446-25737 GCA_032191745.1 Picea mariana | reverse complement strand
TACCGCCGCCGCTGCTGCAGGTGTGGTCCGAAGGAAATCGGTGCTTCAAACACGTCTTTACCCCGCAAGATTTGCACACATTTGAATTCGCAAACGTTAGGGTTTCTTTGCAGCGTTTAACCGGGCACGAGGGCGGCTTCTTGATCTTGTTGTCGGGATTACAGTCGCCTGATTCTGCGTGTTTGCGGAGGGTCAGTGAAGGATCCTCGTTGAATACTTGGAATACAGACGACGAACAAGCGGGACAGATGTGAACCACGCGGTCGCGCATATTGGCGTTTGGGCACTCGTGATCTCTGTATGACCTGTGCTCCACGCAAAATAATTTGTCACATCCATCGCAGCGGAAAGGCAGAAAATCCAGCTGATTGCATGACTCTTGGCTACAGTGCTTCCCAAGATCCGGAAACAAAGGCGTTCCCCCCATAATTCTATTTATCTCTTTCTCTCTGTATCGTCGATTTCTTCTTCTTCTGATCAATCACTGGACAGGTTGAAGGCTGGATTGAATTGAAAACAAGCAATGAAAGAAAGGGCAGGTGCCCAATTTATAAATACCACAGAAACTTGGGGGCCAAGTAACGCGTACCGACACGATACGCGGACCCAATTAATTCTCCTATTTCTATTTGTATTTCTGGACATTACCAGAAACTTCGTAAGGAGGTATCGCTTGCCGAGTGATCGGGGGTTTTGAACTTTCGTATACGTAAGAACTTTCAATGATAATTTTTTGGAAGCAATTTCATAATCCAACTTGCAAATCTAACTTACAAGAGATACTTTTTCTCTTTTTTGTGTGGGACAAGAGACTCCATTTCTCTACTCTGGGTTTGAACTTGTAACTTTTTAGAAGAAAAGGTAAAAACACATGTTATACTCCCAAATCTAAATTAGTAGAATTTTTAATCCTATTTAAAAAAAGTTTAAGTTAGAAGTAGAGTTTCATTGATTGTAATCTTATTTATTCAAAAAAATCTTTAATAGTGAATGAAATTATTTTTATTAGTTTATATTTATTTCAAATTTAAATTTTGAATGCAAATAATTAATTGAATTTACTAGAGTTTATTATAATCATTGTAGATCCATTTTAATCTAAAGTTATCAAGAATAAAGAGGGAACATCTCATTGTTTATGTATGAAAATGACTAATTTAATCTTATATTGGCTTGGATCCATTTTGATTATAAACCTATCAAACATCAAGAGGGATTATTGCATTGCTTATACTTACAAGTATGTATCCATTTTAACCCCACATCTATCAAGCTTCAAGAGGGATAATCACATTGATTATACTTATTAGGTTAGATCCATTTTAACTCCAAACCTTTGACGCATTAAGGTGCAAACCCTAACGGTTTGCATTTATAAGAATTTGATGATTTTAACAATTAATATATCCAAGATTAAGATGAATCTAAGCCAATTTATATTTAGCCATGTATATTACACATTCCTCTCATATCTAACATAGAATGCACAATTATATTATTAATAGTTTTAATATTAAGTATAAATATTATAATTTTTCCCATATAAAAAAGTCTACAAATGTTGACATCAACATTACCTATGTTATACATCTCTCTCATATCGGGTTATACAATGCACCTCTCAACGCAATTAGAACAAGGGAGATATTGCTAGTTGTGGCATTCCCTATTATGTTTCTTTTCATGTTTATGAACAAGGAAATAAGCCTTATGTTGTGGTCGATTGCCTGACTTAGGGAATGTGTTGAACTAAGCTAAACATTGAACATTTGGAGAGAATTGACTCATAGGGGCAAGGAGCTACCCTCAATATTCAAGGGCCTTGTGAAGATGTCCCACCTTGAGATCCACCTTACTATATTACACTTGGATTTGCAAGTGGAGGTTGTCATAGATAAGATCCTCATCATACTAGGTAAACTTGCAATAATGCTATTTAAAAAAAAAATCAACGATTTTGTGTTTTCTAGATGAAAAACAAAATTTATATTCTAACTAAGGGAGGTAATCTCCAAGACGGGAAGAGTTCCAAGTCATGGTGACAAGGAATAGAAGCCAAAATTCCACTCCTAGGATGACTTAGTAAAAGCTCAAAACCAAAAGAAATGTCTCACAATGTCTTCCTTATGACAAATGGGCACTTGGGTTGAGACACTCCCAAACATTGATGTTGTTTCCAAGAGGAAGACCACCCAATATCAGATACCGTGCAAACAAATCCTTCTTTGGCTTGATGTATGGCCTGGAGACAATTTGAAATGAAATCAACTGAGACTTTTGCTTATATGTTAGCTTCAAATCTTTGTTGGACATTGGACATCCAAAACAAGGGTGTTCTTCACCCACAATAACTATCCATGGGATGAGACTTTTGAAACCTTTGGAATAATTCCATCTCTAGTCTTGCCACCAAGGGATCAAGGCTAGCAAAACCAATTTAAAAAAATAAGATGTAAGGAATAATCTCCTTCACATGTTCAATAATCAACTTGTGTGTTGTAGCTAGATTTGAATTTAGTATTCGAGGTACAAAATAGATTCCAATGTCTAACTTGGAGATTAAACCCCCCCTAGCATTGGCAATACCTGTCTTGAGTAAGTTCTTGTTCGAAATTTAGGTGGATACTACCATAGTTTTTTATCATCATATTGGATAAGAGGAAATGGCTATATGTAGTGGTCATTGAAAGACAACATGCGCAATGAGTCACCTTCCCATGTAAACAATTCATTGAATTTTGATAGCCTCCCAAGCTTTCCATATACTCTATGCTACAAAAGACCCTTTGATATTCACTTGAACTAGTGTTAGAAGAAGGGTTTGCACTTTCACATTACTTCAACTTATTTTACCCAATGGAGTACAACAAGAAATACAATTTCTTAGTAGTGCCTCCCAACTTTTTTTTATCTTCCACTAGCTAAAAACCCCACATTACACACAAGCATTGATCCCGTCAGAAGGAATCAATCATACCCATCCCTCCCTAATCATTGGTGCTACATTAAAGGCTCTAGTGGAAACAATGGAAACATTTCTTTCCTTTAAGACTGAACCATAAAAAGTTTTGTAGGGGATTTTGAAGCCTCTAAAAAGTTGTAGTGGAGGGAGATAAACAATTTTTTTGGGGATGTATTCTTGCATTATTCTGATTTGATGTTATCCATAACATAAATCCAACTAGTAAAGAAAATTTCTCCTTTCAATTAATCTAATAATTCATCAATGACAAAAATAGGAAACCTATCTTTAATAGGCATTTTGTTGAGCTATCTATAATCTAGAAACATACTCATGAACCTTCATTTTTTAAATCATCATCATTGGTGAAGAGAAAGCACTTTGGCTAGGTTGAATGATGACAACCTCTAACATTTCTTGAATCATATGCCCAATCTCACTCTTTTGTGCATATGTGTACCTATATGGTGGCCTAATGTTAGGTTGTACACTTACCAATTGAAAATGAATAACATGATCATGATCTCGAGCAAGTGGAAGACCCTTAGGCATACCTCCAAATACTTTATAATGATTGTCAATAAAATTTTGGAGAATCACTAGAGTAGAGGGTCTAGATGTTTGGACCTCTAGTGAGCACAATTTTGGAATTACACCATAGTGTCCCTTTTTGGATAATTTTGTCATGCTTTTAGAGCTTATCAATTTAGAGGTTTCCCTTGGATAACTCTAAGTTCAATTTATTTTGAGGAAAATCTCATGGAAAGTTCCTGAAAATTAAGAGCCACTGTTCCCAATGATTGATAACTATTGGACCCCTAATACAACTATTGAGTACTCAAATTAGACTCTTTTTGTCACTTTCCTATTATAAATTTCCCTCTGAAACCTATGCTTATGAACTATCTTTACACTCCATTCTACTCTTTTTGCCATGACTACCTCTCTAAGATACATAATTTGTATATCAAAGAATATCCAAGGTAAATTGTTCATTCTAGCATGCTTTTATTCTTCTTTATGCAATTCAGTTTAAATAATTATTACTTTAATAAGTCACTACATAATCATAGATTCTATAGCAACTTAAATATATTTATGTAGCCACTAAATTGTTTATGTAGCAAAACCGTAGTTCTACATGGTTGTGCACAGCCCAGGTTGAGATTGTGACTTGGAGATGATTCCAAATTAGCACCGGATGCCCATCAACCTATCAACCCACATCGAGATTGCGTCAAGTCAACATAGGATCCAAGTCAAAGATATGGTCAATGCATGAGAAAGTGGTAGAGTATGTGAGCTAGATCCACGCCCAAATAAGCATGAGGTGGAAACAATATCGAATTTGAGAAATTCATGAAACATGTCATGAATTTCTCCATACTTGGGTTGATAAATTCATTTTATACAACCATGAACCTTCTTGATCTGATATTGTATACACATATGCACCATTTTGTAGTTAAAACTATTTTAAGGACCCATGGGTTTTGGATCTTCAACATCTCAATTTGTAATGTATAAATATCAATCATGTGAACCTTCAAAGACACACTGGATATGCTATTAAATTGTTGTAATTTTGTATTGCCTTGATCTAATATTAATATAAAATCTCTGGTTACTCTCAAACATATGTGTTGTTTGTTTTAATTGCTTAAGAACAACTTTGTATTTTTCTCCAATAACGTTCACCAATCCAGGAGGGCCCCTTGAGTGAGGAGTGCATTGCTTCTATTTCTATGATTGTCATTTGAATTTCCCAATTGTGTAGATTTTATTTATGTTCTTTCATTTCCTGTATTTTTTTTTATGATTTCTATTTACAACACACGGGAAGACTAATGCACATAAATTATTAATTGAATAAATATTTTTTACGTAAGTTATATAAACCTTCATTAATTAAATGATTGAAAGCCTAGGTTTTTTTATAGCTAATGATTTAAAATGTTTAGAATTGTTCCTGTGATTTTTATTAAATCTGTTTCTCTAGTATTTGCACTCTCTGTTTTTCTATAGCTAAGTAGAAACTTTGTTTCTGCAACTAAACATGAAACACTTTTAACTTTTCATAAGTAATCACTTAGATATATATTAGAATATAAGACTTTCATATATTTTGCATGACCTTCACCAATTTACGAACCCCAGGTTGATGATTTAATGTAACAAATTTCACCTAATTGAATTGACTGACATTGTTGGTGTCGTAACCGGGGAAGTGCAAAACGCCACTAGTTTTTATTTTTTATCATTTTAAATGAAAATAGGAATGAATCCATGGGAAGAGAGACAATAAGATGAGAGGTAAGAACCTGCACATTTGCTACAAGTAGAGTTGTAGTGAGTCTCTCTTCAACCATTTAAATCATGTTAAGTAGAATGCATGAATAAGCATAGGTATTCTAGAGGTAGATTCACTATATGTAGGAGTACACCAACACAAAATTCACCCAGTCCATCATGTGGCACTGTAAGAGCCACACCATCAACTAACCCATCTACATGTAGAGTTACAAGAGGAGGATTTCAAGCAGGATCACGACTACACAAACAAAAGGAAAAACAAAAATTGAAGAAGGCAGTTCCAAATCAGAAAAAGTTCCAACAATCTCACAATAAGTTGTCATACTCCTATCCAATCCTAAGGAGGAAGAATTAATGAATGGTTATCCTAAAATTATATTTTCATAAAATCCTATTAATGAACCAAAATTCTTTGCCTCATTAGAGGAATTTGTACATCTTAGATAAGAAAACATGTCTAGAATATTTGGAGGTCGATATGGAGAGGAAAGAGGACCTAAAGGGGACAGGGAGAACAACAAAAAAAACAAGAAAGACAAGAAAGGACAGTGGGTACATGCATATCAACTGTTGAGGATGAATTTGGATTCCCAATTTTGGATCCAACAATTGTAGTCCAAATGAAGAATATACCACCTTCAACATTGCCCAACTTTCATGGAACTGAAGACCCGAAAACTTTGCTTTTTGAATTTGATGTGTCATGTTGCAACTATGATTATTTTTATGATGCTAAAAAAATGAAGTTGTTTCTAGCCACCCTCAAGGATGTTGTTTTACATTGGTTTATGGGTTTGGTAACTAATACTATAAAAACATGGGATGAGATGAGAAAAAAGTTTCTTGTAAAATATCATGATTTCTACACAAACTGAGGAATGAGAGATGAAATGTTTAAAATGACACAAAAGGAAGATGAGAAACTTGAGGATTACTTATAAATATTTCATTATATTGTTTAAAAAATGTGCTTAACTTAATGTGTAAAGGAGATATTTCTCACCTAACCTATCCAAAAATATGTGACTCGTGTATGCACATCTCGTGAGGGAAGTCCAAACATGGTAAGGGACCTAGGGATGTTATCTATAGAGTCAAAAAATCAGCCACCGATGGGGTAAGTAGAGTAGAGATTTTCAATTTATTGGAAAATTTTAAAACATATATTCTCAGTACTCTTGGTTCTCAATTAGATGCATTGAATATTAAGTAAAAGAAATAAGTAGAGAATGCAAATTTAATAATTTATTGTCCAAAATGTAGAAAAATACATCCTTTAAAATAATTTCCTCTAGATAACATTGAACTTTGTGGCATATGTGCAGAAAATCATGCTATAGAAAACTGCCCATCTCTATCAGAGCCCAAGGTGGTCTACCAAGGAAATCATGAAGCTACAAAGAAGTTTTGTTTTGTTGCACCAAAAATACCTTGGAATCAAAGAAATTTAGGTATATCTCAAGATACCTCTCAGTAATTCAATACTTATTATTCAAATCAACAATACCCCCAACATGATTGGACATTTCCTATGCCTTGGAAAACATGGAAACCAAAAAAAGTCCAAACTCAACCTTGGAAACAAGGTTGGAGAGGACATACTATGGAACCATGCTTGATCCTCCTTATCCTATGGAACAAAAAGACACCAAATATCTGTCACAAAACTAGTATCCCCCACAAATCCAACAACCATACCCTAATCAGTCACAACAACCACAAATTTCACAACTTCAACAACTTCAATTACCATCAAATCAATCTCCAAGACCTACCCAACTACCTGCACAACTCGTTTCTAACCCCATTGATAAAGTAGCTCAACCCACTTACAACGATGAAGTACAAAATTTTTCCACTTATATGATTACTCCTCTTGATCTAATTGATATTCATCTTAGATCAAGAAAAATATTTCATCATGATGCTCCTATTATTATTGAATAACCAATAGACGAGGAAACTCCCAATCAATCAAACAATAATGATAGTTCTAATGCAATAAAACAAACTTATTCATCTATAATAAATCAAACACAACAATATAGTACTCCACCTTTCCTAGAAAGGTTGGCATTAGAGAAGCAAATTAAACAATTTGTATATGATTTATTAGATGAGTTAAAGAATATTTGTATCAAAATTCCATTATTGCAAGAAATTAAAGACATTCCAATTTATGCTAAGATAGTAAGGAAATTGTGTATAAATAAACGAGGAAGGTAAAAGAAATACCCATAGATAGTCCAAGATATTGGTAAATTGGAAAACCCTATGTTGGGTAAAATTTATATGCAAAAATATGTTGATCCTAGTATCCCCATTGTAAAAGTTCATATCAATAATGTTGAAATTGCAAACACATTGATATATTTAGGAGAAACAATAAATGTGATAAATTACAATTTTTTGATCTTCATAATACACCCATAATTTTACGACTAGCCAATAGATCAACAATAAAACCAAAAGGTATATTAGAGGATATAATAGTCTCCTTATATTCTTGGGAGTACCCTATATATTTCATTGTTTTACAAATAAAATATAACTCGGGTGGTCACCCATTAATCTAAGGGAGGCCATGGTTGGCCACAATTGATGCTTTTATTAGTTTTAGATAAGGGGACATGAGAATTTCACATGGGGATTTAGTTAAGAAATTCAATTTATATTCACCTGCTAAAGAGTTAACTAAACTATAATTCACACAATGCATTCAAGATACAAATGATGATGAGGAAGTAGTACAACATGTCTTAACTATCGATTGAGTTATAAATATAATTCATTCATTTTATCGAGGAAAATCAAATCATTAATTTTATCAATAATTCTGATTTTACTTAATATCATTGGGGGCAACATACTTTTGATCATATCTTAAACAAAGATTTTCAAGAAAATTGTACTATGCACACACTATCAAGAATTTCTGGTTAAATGTGTTTTGTTAACTCAATATCATAATCAAGTAGCACCGTTGTTGAAATTTATCAAGGAAAAATCTTAAATATTAATTCTAAACTTGAAGAATTTAAAAAAGAGAAATTAATCAAGAAGCTACAGAAACATTATGGTGCATTCACATGGGAATATACTGATATGCATAGAATTCATCCTAATACATGTATTCATCGTCATCATCATCATCATCATCATCATCATCATCATCATATATATATATATATATATATATATATATATATATATATATAATTCCATTCCATTCAGACAACCCCAAAGACGTATGAACCCATTCTTGAAGGAAGTTGTAAAAGATGAATTGCGAAAACTACTTAATGCTAATTTCATATATCCAATTTTTGACAGTCACTGGTATCTCCTTTAGTGATTGTTCCTAAGAAAAATGGTAAATAGCGTGTTTGTGTAGATTATAGGGAATTGAGTAAAAAAACCCTGAAAGATCATCCCCCCTACCATTTATAGATCATGTTTTAGATACACTAGCATAGAAAAAATACTTTTCTTTCTTGAATGGGTTTAGTGGTTATAACTAAATTCAGATTGCCCTAGAGGATCAAGATAAAACAATGTTTACATGCCCATGGGGGACACAATCCTACAAAGTCCTACCTTTTGAGTTGTGTAATGCACCTGCTACTTTTCAACGTGTTGTTCTAGGTATATTTTTTGACTTGATCTATGATTACATAGAAGTATATATGGATGGTTTCATTGTCTATGGAAATACTTTTGAGGAAGCATTAGAAAATTTAGAAAATTTTCTAATCAGATGTCAAGAAACTAATTTTTTATTAAGTCATGAAAAATTCCATTTATGACTGACTAAAGGAATTGTTTTGGGTCATTATGTATCATTTGCAGGAATAAAAGTGGATCCGCCAAAGATAGAAGTTATTTCAAAGCTTCCAGTGCCAAAGAACCAAAAATATGTTAGGATTTGCTTAAGTCATGTTGGTTACTATATGTGTTTTATTGAAAATTTCATGAAAATCGCATCTCCATTATTTAAACTATTCACTAGAGATAGTGATTTTTTTCTGGAATATTCCTTGCCAAACTACTTTTGAAACAATAATATATATATATATATTTTGTAGCTCCTATTTTAAGTGGGACAAATTGATCCCTCCTATTTTAAATATCTATATATGCTTCAGATATGGTTTTAGGAGCAGTGCTAGGAAAAACATAAAATACAATTTCCTATGCCATTTATTTTGTGAGTAAAAACATGACACCCCTTGAATTGAATTATACAGTTATGTCAAAGGGTTCCTTGTAGTAGTGCATTCCATCAATAAATTTAGGCAATATATTATAGGGTATGGGATATTCATCCACGCTGACCATTTAACCATTAGATATTTAATGAACAAACCAATTACTAATGGCATAATTAGTAGGTGGCTTCTTCTATTACAATAATTTAATATCACTATATTAGATAGACCTGGGAAATATAACATAGTTTCATATTTTCTTTCGAGGATCCATAGTGAAGGTGAATTAGTTCATTTCAATGATAATTTTCCTAATGAGCACCTCTTTGAAATATCTACTAAATCTCCTTGGTTTGCATATATCACCAGATATTTGGCTACAAGAAAGTTACCTCAACACCTTTCCCCAAAGAAGAAGCATAAGAGCATCAAACTTAGTGCCACATATTCATGGATTGGTGGAGAAAGTTTATGTACTGGACCTGATTGGATCATTTGGAAGTGTGTATGAGAGGATGAAGTTTTTGAAATATTTAAGGCATGCCACGATGAGCCATGTGGAGGTCATTTTGCTGATAAAAGAACCGTATACAAAGTCCTTCATTTGGGGTATTATTGGCCTACTCTTTTCAAAGATGCCAAAAAGTATGTCAGAAGCTGTGACAATTTTCAGTGGATGGGCCGACCAGTGCAAGGTATATGCATCTATCATACATAAGGAAAATCAAAGGTAAAAGTCCTATATATGTTATAAAAGTGAAGTATAAGGAAAATCCAAAAAGAAGAAAAAATTATATATATATATATA
>JASDQU010501299.1:160909-171730 GCA_032191745.1 Picea mariana | reverse complement strand
CTCCTCGATGATACCTTTCCAACGGGCTATCACACGCCTAAAACGGAGATCGTATGCAAAAGTTACGACCCCGGGAAGTTGATGTACTAGCTTACCCAAACGGGGCCCACATGACTTTTGGCGCTTCATCTCCTAGGGTTAGGTTTTTGGATGTCTAGGGTTTTTGGCATTCTTTCTTATTGTAAAAAGGCCTTCAGAGCCTCATTGTAATGGCTTCTTGCGAATGCGCGCTGCCGTCACATCTCTTCTTAGAGATAAGTCGCCACCATTCCAACAAGCTTGCTTCCACTACATTTTACAGTTTCAGCTTATTTTGTTATTGAATAGAAAACCAGTTTTACTGTATCTCTATTATTTTGTGTTAAGAACCTATTAATAATCTATATTCATTTCATTCTGCTCATAAAATCCAGATCAAAGGAAGCCAGATCTCAGATCCATATAAGTTGATAACATATCTATCAAGAATAAGAATATGGTCTTAATAAATAGACTCAGATCTATGCAGATGTGTAGATCTGACAATGTTACTATTTCATGAGGATCACTCAGGTACATTATCAATTTTCACAAATAGAGGAGAAATTGGATGACGTAGAGATCATTAATGTGGCATTGAATGGTTTTTATAAGTCTTGGGAACCATTTGTCAAGGGAGTTGCATTTGGGAAAAACTCCCAGATTGGAAAAGGCTTTGGGATGATTTCATCCAAGAAGAGACTTGAAAGGATTCTAAAGTAGGAAAGTAGGGAGATGAAGAGGAGGAGAACATGTCCCTTGTCAATAAGACAAGAAAGCGAAAAGGAAAGGGTTCCAAGGGTAACAATGAGGATTCAACCTCATAGTTGAGGAAAAAGGACATAAGTAAAATCATGTGTTTCGTGTGCCACAAGTATGGGCACTATGCATCACAGTGTCTATAGAAGACGGGGCAAGGGAAGATGCAAAACAAACATCAACAAAGACACAACTATATGAGTTTACAAAAAAGTTTGAGAAAGAATTCTCAATGTTATAATGGAGCATCTCATCATATGACATAAGCATGGGAGCTATTCAACAATCTTACGGAGGACTTAGGGACCCATGTGGATCTTGGTGATGATGCCAAGTATGCAGTGAAGGGAAATGGAACTATCATGTTCCATATTGATTCAAGAGGTTTGTTAGACGCCCATGATGTGCTTTATGTACCAAAACTGAAGAAGAACTCGCTCTTAGTTTCATTTTTGGAGGACAATGGTTTTTCACATTACTTTTCAGAGAGGGAAAGTACTCATATGTTCAAAGGGAGCTATCCATGACACAATAGTGAGCATTGATGTCATATAGGGTAGGTTAAACAGGTTGCAAGGAAAGACTCCAGGAGGATTCAAGGGGACCTTGGATAATGGATCGATGTCAGTGAAAAAGGATGAGGAGCGAGAGGCTCTGAAGGGTGAGAAGCCAAAGGAAGAGTAGAGTTTAAAGACTTCCAATGTGGGGATTCAACCTTTAGATAGGAAGAGAGAGTTATCCCCTTCTAGTTCTATTAGGAGACTGAGTTGGTATGAGATGACATTGATGTATGCTCAGGAGAATGAGGTTTCTAGGAGCACATTGAGGGAGAGTAGGCCTTCGATGAAGTTTCCAAACTTCATGGAATTTATATGTAGCATCATTGATTCCAAGACTTCCAATATTCGGGGAGAAAATGACCAACATGGTCGGAAGGATTCCAGTGAGTAGGATGATGTTTGCAACTTTTTCCAGGGTTGGAGGGAGAACCTGTTCCAGGTGGCTCTTCAAGAACTACCTTCCTTTCCAAGAGGGAGTGTTGATGTTTGTAGCATCAAACATGTATTTTGGCACAATTCTAAGTGTCTAGACGTGTGGAAGTCGTCCAAATCCTTCTACCTTGAGACTTTAGTTTAATTAAAGAAATTATTAAAGTAAACTGATTTTATTAGTGAGTTGAGTTTTACTTAAAGAAAATATTTAATTGGCATCATTGAATTAAATAATAGCCATTGATCTCAAGTGAGGTGAGAAGTAATCTCAATTGTCAATCACTTTCGAGATTAGGGTTAGGTCATAACTCAAGATTATAAAATAAAGGCTAGGGTGAAGGAGAAGACACTTGATACTATTTTGATATAGAGAGAGTTTTATCAAAAATAAATGTGATTCAAAGGAGATCTTGGATAGGTGGAGAAATAATTCCATATAGATACCAAGTTAGGGAGAAGATAGACTAGGGGTAGTCACAAGTGGGTTTCAGTCAATTGGAGCCCCAACAACAAGGTCGCGTTGTACAAAGCTCAATGTAGTCTTTGAGTGTGTGTATGTGGGTTTTAGTGGAGATAGGATCGTATACATAGGTTTTCTTAAGAAAAGGCACATACATCTCAAGAAACGTGAAAATTCTTGATTGTACAATAGATCAAAAGTTGCTATGGTTTGCAGGTACTATTCATATTTTTTTGTATTTCTATGTGGGCCATTTTCCCAAGTACAAGAGCCCTTGTAATATTTGAAGTTATTTGAATGATAAGCTTAGTTGATAGACATAATATCTTTGTGTATTGTGGTTGAGATTTTGGTTTCCAGTATTGCTTCCACTATCTTTATTTGAATTGAATATTCCAGCAAGTGTATGTTGTTTTGTGAGCTACTAATTTGATTTACAGTAAGGAAATCACTAGATAACAAGATACCTAGGGTCAAAGTAAGGGGTTTTCAACAATGAGAAGATAGAGGCCATTAGAGGATGGTCAAAACCAAGAAATGTGACAAAGGTAATATCTTTCATGGGTCTTGCAGTTTATTATTGAAAATTCATAAGGGTATTTTAAGAAATTGCAATCCCCATCACTTCTTTGTAAAAGAAGGGAGTGAAGAATTTGCATGGAATCTCGAATGTGAAGAAAACTTTGAGCATTCGAAGGACATATTGACCAATGCACCGATATTGAAGATTAGAGACCTGGATGAAGACTCTGTTGTGTGTATGGATGAATGCAAAGAGGGGCTTGGTGGGGTCCTCACTCAAAAATATCATGTGGTATGCTACCAGTCTAGGAAATTAAGAGAGCAAGAAATAAATTATGCTACCAATAACCTGGAGTTAGCAACTATTGTTCATGCGCTAAATATGTAGAGAAACTATCTCATGGGGAGAATATTTGAGCTAAGGTTAGACCACTATGGTCTAAAACATTTGTTTGGACAACCAACATTAAATGCCAGACAAGCTAGATGTCTTGAATTTATGAGTGAATATGACTTCAGAATTAAACATATCGGAGACAAAGAAAATCAAGTAGTTGACGCACTCAATGAAAGGGCACATGAGATGCATGTGGTGACCAATAGCATGTACAATTTTTTTTAAAAGATAGAAATATTGAAGCAACAAATGCACATCAACATTACCTGCAAATAAAAGAAGCATTACAACATGGCATTTCACAACATAAATTTAAATATTTCAAGCTATGGGAAGATGGAGTTCTCGTATACTGAGGCAAGGTATATGTGTCAAACTCCAGTGAGATGAAAAATGTAGTTTTTAGAGAAATGCACAATGTGCCATACGTTGGACACCTGGATTATTAGAAAACCATTGCATCCATGGGGAGTCAATATTTGTGGTTCAGAATGAAGAAATAAGTGTCTAATTATATAGCTAGGTGTCTAGAGTGCCAAGAGGTGAAACCAAAGCACATGCATTTAGTTGGGATTTTACATCCATTTCCCATTTCATAATGGAAGTGGGAATTTGTTACTATGCATTTTATTACCAAGCTTCCCAGAATAGTGAAGCAACATGATTCGATCATGTTGGTGGTGGACAAATTAACTAAAGTTGTACATTTTATTCCCGTGAAAACTAAAAACAAGGTATTAAACATTGTAGAGATCTACATGAAGGAAGTTTCCAGGATACATGGAGTGCATGAGGTAAAAGTTTCAGACAAAGACCCAAAGTTTACTTCCAATTTTTGGAAGGGTTTGTTCAAGGGTTTTCGGACAAATCTAAATCTCAGTACAATGTATCACCCGGAATATGATAAGAAAACATAGAGGAAAAATAAGATAATTGAAGACATGCTCAAAATATATGTGATGGACCAACCATCCAAGTGGGAAGATTATATACACTTAGTTGAATTTTCCTACAATAATGTGTATCAAGCCTCATTGAAAATGAGCTCGTTTGAAGCATTGTATGGCAGAGAGTGTAACACACTAGTGAGCAGGGATAACCTAGTAGAAAAAGTTGTCATTGAGACATATTTATTGAAGGAAATGGAAGAGCAGATGGTGAATATCAGGTAGAATTTAAATGTTTCCTAGGACAGGCATAAGATCTTTGCAGACCAGAATAGAACTTCCAGGGATTTTAAAGTAGGAAAGCACACATTTTTAAAAGTGAAAGTGAAGATAATTTCGCTAAGTTTGGGTTGCTGCCCAAAGTTGGTAGCAAGATATTGTGGGCCTTTTGAAATATTAGAGAAGATATGACCATTTGCATACATGCTAGAATTTCCTACATCCATTAGAGTGCATAATGTGTTTGATGTGTCATTATTAAAGAAATATGTGTATGACCCGAACCACATAATTGATTGGTCTGTGATCCAGGTGGAACACGAAGGATAATTCCACATGGATCTAGTGCGTATTCTGGACTGAAAAGTCAAACTGCTCATGAAAAAAGCAATAGGGCTGGAAAGGTTCAATGGACCTGTTATTGTCCTGAATATGCAACATGATATCATGAAGAAACTATGTGGGAGGAATACCCACACATTTTTTCCAATTTTGAAGGAAACTGAATGCAAGACTCCATTTTGGGAAGATAGAGTTTTGGAACCCATCTCGAAGTTCTTGGTCACCTGTGATGACAACCCTAATAAGTGAATGGTGCAGTTGGATGGACTAACAAAAGTGAAGGGGCAAAATTCTTGGGGTAAGTAGGTTGAGTGGAACACAAGATTTTTCTTGGGACTGTTGTTGGAAGGTAAAAATTCCATAATTATGTTTTCTTTATGAATATTATGATGGAAATCTATATATGTAATTGGACATGGTGTGGTGCATCGAGGACGATGGACAATTAAAGGGGAGGGGGAATGTAACAACCCCACTATAATTTCCAGTTTAATTAATGCATATTGTAGATATAATGTATTGATGTGGTCAAGTGATGTATATGTGGATTTGTATTTCTTAATTTTCAATAAATAAAGTGTGATGCCAACTACTGGGGGATATGGAAAGAGATGTGAGTTGAATTTTCCACAAGAGAGGAGTGGTCTGAAAAAGGGGTTTTTTATTCATGAGTATATTTCCCAAAATCCTCTCTTTTGTTTTGAGTGAACTTTTTGACTTTCTCTCGAGTGTGGAAGAACCCAATCATTGAATACTTGTAAGAGGGTGGGTGTAAAAGGTCACATCCCATAGTTATTGGGAACATGGGGATGAGAAAAATCAGTTTGGGGAATGAATGCAATTCAAAAAATCATGGAAAAGAGAGGAAATTCATATGGAAAAGGGGAGTAGTTGGAGAGTCACAGTTTTTGAGTAGGAACAATAAGAATACAATAGGAAAGAAGGGAATTGGAGCTAGAGTAATAAGGAGGGTGAATTCTAGAAGCATTCTAGAGCGTTTTTGGAGAATTTTGGAGATGAATACTGAAGAAACAGGTTGTCTGGCCTGAGGAGAGGACTCCTATGTGAGTTTCACTGCAACAGTAAGTCGCTATTGTAATTTTCCCTTGCTGATTTCCCTGAAGTTCCTAGTCATGAGATTCTCGGTCACCTGTGCCAGAGACCCTACTAAAATGTTGCAGCTTGATGGACTAGGTGTAGTGAAAGGGGCACATTGGGAATGATACAACTCGATGGAATGAGAGTAGTGAAGGGGTACATTCTTTGGGTTGGGCATGTGTGTGGAAGAGAACTGGTGGAAATAAAGATAGCCACAGGAAAAGCTAGTGGGTGGTGGGATTGAGCTGGGATGTGAGTGGACAGAGTGAGACACCCTCTTTTGTGGATTACTAGCCCCAAATCAAGGGTGAATTATTGTTTAGATATAGAACAAAAAGTATATGGTTGGGTGGAATGTTCATCCCAAGTAGTTGGTTGCACAATTGTTTTCAAAGATAAGTGTTTTTATATATTTTTTGTGTTACTCTTATGAGTTTAATTGTTGTTGTTTATAATATTTGTTTATGAGAATGGTTTTATATATTTTTGTGTGAATTTAATTAGTTGCCTTCATGGGTATTTTCAACATGTTGTTGTTTCATTTAAAATTAGTTATGAAAGAGTGGAAAAATCTCTGTGTATTCATGTAGCTTGTAAGCTACAAGAATTATTTGTCAGAATTTATTTCATTTTATGAGTAATTCCAAGCTTGTAATGGGCCTCAACTAGGTTGGGGTACGTTACAATATTGATTCAATAAGAATGTTTTATTTAAATATTTATTCAAACCAAAATTCATTAGTTAAGTGGGGTGACATGATAAAAAGTAGCTCTTTTACATGGCACAAGGAATGGAGTTGGAAAATGGGCATCCACCACCTTGAAAAAAAATTGTTCTGAAAGGAAATTTCTTTAATAATAAGGGAATTCTATTAAAGCATCCCTTTGAGTCTAAAGTGTACTCAATGTTGACCATTTTTCTATAACCCAAGTTGGAAAGTCGACCCCCTTAGGCTACCCCATCAAAGTCTGACCTTATCAGTTCATATAAATATTTTACATTTTTCTCCTGACAATTTCACAATGGTGGAGCCATTGAGAGGTTGACCAAGTTGCTAGGGGAGATGGGAATCATGTAATATTAGACCATGCCACATGGATTATTTATATAAGGAATCTCCCAAAAGTGGAAGTCTTCTCAATTGAGTGCATACGATTTTTTTTTGTGTCTTTGACAACTCTAGCTTAGGGTGTCTTCCACTAAATATATCATCTCTCATATCACCTTATGCACACATGTTCATGCTTTTTCTTGGAAATATTCAGGACCCTCCCTCTTGTTGGGAGGGAGGGACCTTGTATTTATAGAGAGATCTGATAGGTAGAGAAAACTCACATGTAAATCTTATATGTAATAAAAACAATAACACTTTATTTGTTTCCTTTTCACTATTCTTCATTTTATTATTGGTGTAGGGTGTACCACAAATGATTTTAAATGTTTCAATTACTTGACCAACTACTTCACTTATTCAATGTTGTATATTAATTCAAAACAAATCACAATGAATTTCTTGTTGAAATTCTTCACTCTTATTTATTGTTATGTAATAATTCAAATGAAGATGGTGGATTTAATATTTGTTGCTAAAAAAATTTTCACATGTTGTATATATAGCCTTGGCCCGCTTTGGCCCTTTATAGATGAAAAACATGGGAATTCTGACATCCCTTTATTTGTGCAAGTGGTGTATTACATTCTTTCCCTTTCTATATGCATGGGATATGCATTATTTTTCCATTATTTTACAAGTTAGTGTATATTTTGTAGGTAGTTGGCTTTATGATCTCTGGGTATGACTTTATTTCCATAATAGTTAGCTCTATGATCTCCTTTCATCATATAGTAAAATGTTAAAAATTCTATAGCAGACATACTCATCCCACTTCAAGAAGCCTTTCCAAACTATTTTAAAATAATGAGATGTTATCCTTTTTGTAATTCCAAAAATGACACTTTTGTTTCTCTTGACTTTGAACAAAGGTTTCTTAGTGTAACAAGTACAAGCAAAACAAGTCCATTTTCTGAAAATATAACATTATATATTTTTTCCCAACATTTTTCCATTGATCATGAGGGGACTACCGAGATGCATTAATTGTGCTTCAGGAACACCGATAGAGTATTTTATAACAATCTTTGCTAAAACAATTGCTAAATTCTTGTCCTAAAAATAAGTTCATCTTGAAAAATATTCGCCTATGACAATCCAAAAATATCCAAGATATGAAAAATATATATATATATAAAGAAACAAAAATGTACAAATGAAAATTATTTCCATCTTTCTCTTCTTGCATGTTGTTGAAATGTTAATTAGGGATAGTTTACTTTTTAAGTCCTAGGTCTCTGTCTCTGATATTTAAGAAAAACTTTTTTCTCTTCCAGAGAAACAATATTCTTCTTGTTTTGATATGTCTTTGTCACATTAGGGATGCTACTTCTTTCAATGAAGTATGACGTACTATTGTCACCTACAAGGTTTCTACGTTTACATTCTCTATATGCATTTAGTACTCTTTAGGTGACTTCACCTAGACTATTTTTCCCATTTTTTTAGTTTTGCAATAAGAACCCACATGTTTGCAAAATCATTTTCCAAACTTGCCCTTTATTTATTTATTTTTTTCAATTCTCCTTTTAAACTCTAACTTTTTTATTCTTTTTCAATTAATATAGTTACCAATGCACTTTCCCTCTCGTGAATTGCAATATAAGATCCCTCGTAATATGAACCAAAATGATCTTTGATCAAATGTTTTTATGTGTCCTCATCTAACACTGGGTAGAAGTCAAGGGACTCATCATTTTGACTATACATGACAGATTTTATTGTTCTTCCAAAGGTTGATTCTTTTGTGATTCTTGCAAATTGTTAATTTTGAATTCTAAGATGTCAACTTAGTTACTTCTTTAGATAAACATTTTATCTATACTGGAGTAGCTAAGGCTAGTTCCTTAGCATAAGTTTCCTTTTCTACCAATTTCCAAGGTTGTGAACTTCAAGTTCATCTTTTTCTTCCATCAACGTAACATTGTCCTATTTTAGTTTCTCGATCTTAACTTCCTTGTGTAAATTGACAAATTTAAAAACAAATAAAAGATAAATAAACGTCTATTACAAATAATTTGTAGAGTACTAACCACTAATAAAAATATTTGAATAATTGGAGATAATTAGGCTATTACTCCCTATAATTAAAAAGACAAAATTTAATATAATAACAATCCTCATGCTTTGTAACAGGTTAATAATAAACATGCAATAACTGTGTGTATCAAAAATATATGCTACACAAGATGGATGGGTAGAAGTGGAAAATGGAGGGCTTATAATAGCAATGATTTATTCATGTAGAACTTGAGAATAAAAGGTTGCAATCAACAAAGTAAATATACGAAAGAGTTATTAAAATGTTACAATAAAGTGAATACATTCCTTTAAAGGTGTAATTACTTTGATATCTATATAATAATTTTTGAGAATCTAATAATGTTGATTGAGTGTGATTGCTAAATTTGTGGTTAAAAAATGGCATTAATTGTAAAATTAGTTTTAAAACTAAAGTTTTTTTTTTTCATTTTTAGTATCAAAATTTGTTATATTTTTAATTTTGTTTTTAATATTTTTTAGAACCATTAGACATAGTTCATATTTCATATGATCATGGTAGAAAAAAAAGTGCAATTTATCGAGTATTTATTATAGAAAATTCGATATTTTGATGTTTTCCAAAATTGTCATTTTCCTGTAGAATGTAATTAAACATTTAACAATTTATATAACAAATCAAATGTTTTTAACGTTGAAATTTCATGACAAAAATGTCAAAATTTTGATATTTTATCTATAATTTTTTTAAAATATAGTTATCATTGCAAATACTTTTTTGAATATCTTTCCAATGGTGTATCATGTTCCTAAAATAGAGTTTATACACAAAAGTTATAGTCTTAGGAAGTGGGTATTCCAATTCAATTTCTTAGGCCTCCCTCCTTCACACCTATTCAACTTCTAATATTAGTGTTATTATTTTTTGTTTTTTTTTCGTGTTCATCTTTTTCTCTTGTCATCAAATTCAAACCATATATGTTCACATTAATAGAGAAATATAACTATAGATATAATTCCATTTAGAATAAAACAAGAAATTAGGGTAATTCAACAAATGATGTAATTAGAGAACATTGAGATATTTGTGGCGATTCAGACAATTAGGTCCAATTAGGGTCATTCAGGGAATTGGAGCAAGTGGAGCTCATTTGGAAAACTGGGGTAATTTAGGGCAATTAGGGAAAGTGGAGCAAGTAGGGATAATTGAAAATTGGGATAATTTGAATAATTGGGGGTAATTAGGGTAATTGAGAAATTGAGACTAAATAGCAAATTAGGGATAATTGGGCAATTAAGGAAATCTGAGCTAATTGGGGAAAACTGAAAACTATTGAGGAAAATAGGTAAATCGGTTAATTGGGAAAAGTAATTCTAATTAGAAAAGTTTGGATATTTTGGAAAATTGAGGCAATTTTTACTAATTGGGATGACTAGGGAAAGTTAAGCTAGTTAGGACAAATTGAGCAACTAGGGAAATTGGGGTGAATTGTGGCAATTGGGAAAATTGATCTAATTAGGGTAATTGGGGATAATAGGAATAATTTTTGTGATCGATGCAAAATGGGATAACTAGGGCCATTGGGGAAGTGGGGCTATTTTTTCTAATTGGTACAATTAGGGAAATTATGGTAAATTGGGGCACATGTGGCTAAGTGGGAAAAATGGGCTAATTAGGGTAATTGGGAAATTGGGTATTTAACAAAATCGGGGCTAATTCAAGTTATATAGATAAATTAGGCTAACTGGGGCAAATGGGAAAAATGGGTTAGTTGGCTCAATTATGGTGATTGGATTCAATTAGGCTAAGTTGGGATAATTGGGGGAATAAGGTCTAATTGGAAAAATTAACCTAAATGGGACACCTACCAAGGTAGATTAGACCAATTGTTAAGGAAAATTGTGCTAATCAACACCAATTGGGGATACTAAGAAAATTAGGTAGTGGGATAAA
>JASDQU010501299.1:97157-110681 GCA_032191745.1 Picea mariana | reverse complement strand
TTGGAATTCTTATCAATGATCCCTTGGAGATCTTGAGGAATAGATGGCTTAGATGTTTTAACATCTAGTGAGCATAGTTGTGAAATAACACCTTGATGCCCCTTCTTTAATAATTTTGTCATGCCATTAGAGATTATCATATTACCGGGTTTCCCTGTGATACCTCTTAACTCAATTTCTTTTCCTTCCAATGAAAATTTCAAGAAAAATTCTTGAAAATTAAAAGCCACTGTTCCTAATGATTGTAACCATTGGATTCCTAGTATAACATCAACACCACCCATGGGTATAGAAATCATTGGACTATTAATTACATATTCCCCCATAGTAAGATTGATCTTATTGCATTTTCCTGAGAAATTGATAGTTCCTCCATCTAAAATCATTACTTGAAACTTTGGCGCTGGATATACAAAGAAATTGAGAGGTTTGGCTAATTTATAGTGAATGAAATTATGAGTACTTCCATAATCAATAAGGACTATTACTTTTTTCTTTTTGATGTATCCTTCAATCTTGAGGTTTTGAGGAGTGATAATTCTAGCCAATGCATTACACGATATCGTGGGACTCAAATCTTCAGACAAAATTGCTTCTACATTTTCATCTTGAGATGGTTCTTGTTCTTGTTCTTCTTCCTCTTCACAATCTATGTAGAATAATTTATTCTCACCACACTTATGTCCCTTACTGTACTTGCTGTCACAATTAAAGCATAAACCTTGTGCTTTTCTTTCCTCCAATTTTTGAGGTGTCAACCTTGTAGGTAGAAGAAGCATTATTCTCTCTATAGATGTTAGGATTGGTTCTTCTAGTAGCCATATCCATATTTTTACTTTCAACATTTCTTGCCACCCTAAATGAATTCTCCAATGATTTGGGTTCCCAAAGGCGAACCTCGTGTTGAATGTTATCCTTTAAAGTTCCTATGAATACATAAATCAAGTGCTCATCTGGAATATCTGTTACCTTTATATTCAATCTTTGGAAGTTCTCAATGTGCTCGATAACTGAACCCTTTTGCTTGAGATTTATCAATTGGTTAAAGAAGGTATTTCTCCTTGTAACATCATAGTGTGCTATCATTTCTTCCATGAAAATTGTCCAAGTGATGAGTGATTTGCGAGAACAAAGCAATCGATACCATACAAATTGATTGGGTTCTAAATATAAAGAAGCAATTCATACCTTTTGTGTATGTGGCACATTATGTAGATCAAATAATTGCTCCATCTAAAGTATCCATGTGATTGGGTACTTTCCATCGAACTTCCTCATATCGATCTTAGGAACGTGGTTGGTCTTCAACCCAAAGTTGGAGTTTCTCCATTCTTAATTGACCTTCCTTGTGTCCTCATCATGAATTTCAAGGGATACATTTTCACTTTCAGGTGTCCTTTCTATTAGAAAATTTTTCAATCCTTCCATGATTTCCCCTTTTAAAGCATCCATCTTAGTATTTATTGCCTCAAACTTATCTTTTGTTGAATCCATCATCTCTTGTAGTTCATCTTTTGTTACTGTCTTCTTTTGTAAATCATTTATGTCCCTACACATTTCTTCACCTTCATCAAGAGTCCAAGTAGGATTGTCTGGAGGATTATTTGGTGTAGAAGTTCCCTTTTTTGGTGGCATGTTGGCCAAGTATCACTTTAAACCTTGATTTTGAGGTGGTTCTGCTAGACAATATTCCTTTTATTGTATCTGCAAAATTTCGGCCCTTCTGAGTATGAACTTTAATTTTTTGTAGGTCTTTTATATTTCTTCTCTTCAATTCCATAGGTCTGATAAAAATTGTATGCGCCAAGTGGAATTTATGGTAACTTCCCCACACATTGTTGATTGTTGTCCTTTCCAAGAGATCTCCCTTGTATAGCGTACCCCGTACAACATAATTGACATAAAATTATGAAACTCGTACCGGACCTACTACGAGCTGTCAAAAATCCAATGCAACTAGTCTCACACAATTTGGATACTCTAGGAGGAAGTTATGATTGTTTTACCCGTAACACCTTCTTGAGACTAATCAATAGGACTAATCGGATACCCTATCTTTCCCAGGGTGTATCTACAAATTTAAGATGACCCAGAAGTTACAATTTCTACCATAGATACCTTACTAATTTCTGTGAATAGCCTTTGGAGTTCAGGGTCTGAAACATTACAGAAATTTTTTTATAGAGAAAATTCCGCAATGATTCAATTCAAGATGATTCCAGAACCCTATCTTATAAAGGATGTATCTTTGAAAGTATAAGGCCTTAGGAGCTAAAATTTTAACCCAACGTACATTGATCCATCTAATAAATATCCTCCAAGTCGTTCCTTCTGAATCATTGTAGAAAAATAGTTATAGAAAAAATTCCACAGTGTCTCAGATGTTGTAGCGAAACCCCAAGACCTTGAGCTCTGATATGATATGTTAAGAGCCAAATACCAATATAGAAAAGAAAAACCTCAGAATAAGCACTCAATGCCTTGAAAAAGAGATAATTTAAGATAATAAGCCTCTTCAAGGGGGCAACCTCCTTTTACCCCACATAAATGTTCAAATACAAGATGATTCCAAATGAAAATGTCTCCTTGGTATATATAGGAGACTAGGAGGTATAATTACAACTAATGGAATAAATCCGACATAAATAAAATAACATTACTAATGTAATATGCCCCAATTAAGGGGTAATGAGCCAATATTAGGGCTTAACATTATCCAATCCTAAAATTTGACTAAGCAGGGAACAAGCCCACTGGACCTCAATAATCATGATGCTTACATTGATAGGAAAATACAAACTCTCATAATGGTGTTCAGGTTTAACAATGGTTTGTAGAAATAAGGTTATTACTTTTGATTGACATTCTCTATAGAATGTAATCATTTTCTCTTCCTCGAAGGGCTCTGACACTGTGGGGGAAGACTCTGGTATATTGAGGGTGTGTCGAATTGACGAACTATCTACTTCACATAAGACCTCTGACCCTAACTTATTTAAAATGATCTTTTCTTCCTGCGAATACTGCTCGACACACCAGCTTACAGAATCTTGGAAAGGGAAAATGACTTCTATGACATAGGGGGTAATGGAAGCTTGGGCCGCTCTAAGGAAAGGTATCCATTTTCCAACATTGTCTAGCAGATTGGCTTTGGACACAGAAACGGGTGAGACTTTTAATTATGTGTCAAATACGTTAGAGTCCCTGTCAATTAGGGCTTCTTCTTTAAAGGCGAAGTCTTTCTCTATTATGGATGAAACGACAAGTTTCATGGCCATGATGAGAAATACCTGTGAATCGGTGGAGGATGCTCAAATCTAGTTCATTGCTGAGATTTGATTTCAAATGGTGGGTTTGCGCTAATTTTCAAACGTTTGATTGCTTTGAAATATTATAGAATAATGACCCGGGCCCTCCTTTTATATGCATTTTTTGATATCGTGGATTGGAGAAACCGGTTTTTAGTGTACCGCTTTTCACCCTGATGTGCCTCTGATGGAACCACGCATCCAAGAAATGAAACCATGGTATTTTCCCTGGCCCTCCATCAAAAAATTATCCTCCGCACTACTTCAATGCTCGATATGTGTCTTGGTCATCGATCTAGGCCGCTCCATGATCTATGGTCCTCCGGGTCTCATTAGATTTTGATATAGGGGGTTGGAAAGAATGGTTTTGGGTAGACCAATTTTTTCCCCGATGTACCTCTACTGGCGCCACATGTCCATGAAACTAAACCATGGTATGTTCCCCAGCCCACTCTCACATAATTAAATCCTACGCTATTTCACTGCTCGATACATGTCTCAGTCATCAATCTGGGCCTCTCTAAGATCTACGATCCACCAGGCCCCACCTTTCGCACCTCTGCTATATTTATCCATATGCCTCTATATGTTACCTTATCCTCCAAACGATCGCGCTTCCATAGCGATGTATCTCCTCGCAAAACTTCTGAGACTTTGATCTGATCTGAAAATTGTTATGGTGAGAACATAAGCTCTAACTAGGGATGTTATCCTCCCTACGAGGTAGCAAAGAACTGTATACTAAGTGCCTACCCATTGGGATGTGGGTTATTTGTGTGATCTGGATCCATTGGTCTTTATTCAAAAACTCAAAACCTACCCAGCATAGCTCAGGGCCTTCACCTCGAGCTTCAACTATGTTGCTTTTATTCCAACTTCTTCATGTGAAAAGGAAAAAACAAAACGATTATGTACAATGAATGGAAGGGGTGATGATGTTTAAATGATATAATGCTTGAGGAGCCTGCCATTCACAAGCCCTCCTCTAGCGAGCTCTCCATTACTCTCCTATAACAAGTAGGCATTGCTCCCACGGTATGCTGCAATTTTGAACGGGCCCAACCATAGGTGGTCAAATTTCCCATGTTTTCCCTATCTTCGTTTCTGGCATCCCATTTTAGTACCCAGTCTCTTGGTTCAAAGTCATCCATGTTGGTATGTATGTCAAAAGCCTCTTTGATCTTGTCTTGGCACAGTTGGGCATTATTGAAAGCCTTTTCTCTGGTCTGTTGTACACTGATGAGTTCATCCACCCTTCTTCGTGTGGCGTTTGTCTCTGTGTCTTGTTCCTACAACAGTCTCATTACTGACAACCCCAATGTAGTAGGAAAAATTGCTTCAGTTCCATAAATGATCTGGAAAGGGGATGTTACTATGGACCTCTTAGGGAATATTATGTCAACCCACAGTGCATGGATGAGATTTTTGTGCCATGCCTTTTTATTTTCTTGCAGCAATTTTTTGATGATTCTGACTAAGCTTTTATTCGAAGATTCAGCCAATCCATTCCCTTGAGGGTAGTATTATGTAGAATGACCAAGGGTGATATTGTAATCACTCAATAATTTTTCTATTTTCTTGGATTTGAAAGTTGTTGCATTGTCTGCTATAATCTTGATTGGGCATCCAAATCTGGACTGAATATTGTCTTCTAAGAATCGAATGATAACATCATTTTTTGCCTGCCTGGTGGGAACTACCTCAATCCACTTATTGAAATAATTTGTTACTGTCAGAATCCATTTATGTTGAGCTGAGGATTGCAGATGTATTTCCCCTATAAAATCAAGGCCAAAATGTTTGAAAGGAGCTTCCACTTATATGGGTTTTAAAGACAGAGACTGCAATTTTCCTTTCCCATCGAAGATTTGACATTCATCAGAGAGTTCGAAGAAATAGTATGGGAATGTAGGATGTACACTCTGAATTATTTCAACACCTTGACTAAAGCATATGCTTGTTTCTCCATGATGTCATATTTCAAAGGAGCATCCCTCAATGTCTTGCTATAGTATGTTATGGGCTTCTCTTAATTTTGGTCATCTTTCTGGAGTAAAACACCAACAATTGTGTGTTTTGAGGCAAAGGAGAACAATATGAAATCCTTTTCAAAATTAGGACTGGCCAGTACTGGAGCCTTGGTTAATGCCACCTTTATATCTTCAAAGGACTTTCTTGCTTCAAGAATCCACTTTATTTCATTTCCCTTCTTGAGCATGTTGGTGATGTGTTTTATGATTTCAACCAAATTTGGGATAAATCTTCTCAGAAAATTCACTTTTTCTAGGGAATATTGTACTTCCTTTTTACTTCTGGGTATGCCAATTTTTAGGATTCCCTCAACTCTGATGGGGTCTACCTTTATCCCTTCTTTTGAAATAATGTGTCCCAACAACTTTCCTTCTTCCATGGTGAAATTTGAATTCTTAGGATTTAATGAGATCTCGAACTTTCTGCATTTTTAAAATGCCCTCCTGAGATGTTTGAGGTGTTCCTCATCTGAGGCAGAATACACAGTGATGTCATCCAGGTATATAACAATGAATTTTTCTTTTTCATTAGAAAAATCTATGTCCATAGCTCTTTTAAACGTTTCCCCTGCATTCATAATCCCAAACGACATTTTGGCATACATGAATTTTCCCCATGGTGTGGTAAACGTTGTCTTCTCTTGATTGTCAGGGTGCACCATAATCTGATTGTATCCAAAGAAACCATCTAGCATTGACATCTTCTGAGAGCTCACCAGCTTTTGTAAAATATAATCCATTTTGGGAAATGGGTAGTTTTCCTTAAGATATACCTTATTTAGGTTCCTGAAATCCACACACAACCTATTTTCTCCACTCTTTTTTCTAACTGGCACCAAATTTTCCACCCATTTGGAAAACCTTAGGGACACTATGATTTTCGCTTTAAATAGTTTCTTTACTTCTTTTTCTATCAATGGTAACAACATAGGGTTTATTCTTCTTAATTTCTATTTGAATGGCTTGTGATCTTCTTTGATTGGGATGACATGTTGGATTATACTGGTACCATAAAATTTGAGCTCATCATAGCTCCAAGCAAAAACATCATGGAATTCTTTCATTAATTTGACATACCTCTCTTTGATTTCAGGGCTTAGCTTTCTGGACAACTTCACGATCTTTGGATCCTCTAGAGTCCCAATATTGCAATCTTCTAGATCCCCTTCATTTACTGTGATGTTTGGACTTCTGGACACATCATTATTATCAAAGAGTTTCTCCAAGGGGACCAAACCTTTGGGAATGATGTTTCTCTTTAGCTGAACGATATCCCTGCCTACAATCTGATTGTCAAAATACCCTTCCTTTGTGAAATAAGTTGCATCCACCTCATCGTCACAATATTCATAATCAATGTTTAAATTCTCGAACTCATTCTCCATTTTGAGGAATATTTCTATATGTTTGTCGTCCTCGAAAACTTGTCAGTGCTTCATATTATCTGGTGCTGCTAGCCTGTACTTGACCTCAACCTTGTATCTTTTTCCAGGGAAAATTAGAACTCTGAAAAATGTTGCTGAAGTAGCCAAGGCATCAACAACCTGATTCTTTTCTCTTGTAATTGCTAAAAGATTACATTATGGAAACTTCTCAAGGAGGTCTAGTACCATATTTCTATAATCCCTTAGTTTGGGGTGTTTTTCTTGGTATATGCCTTTGATTTGATTTATATTTAGATCAGAGTATCCATGTACAACAATTGTTTTGGCACCCAATTCTTCCAAAACTTTCAACCCCAATATTAATGCTTCATATTCAACCATGTTATTCATGCATTCAAACACAAGCTTATAAGAATATTATTTGGAGTCTCCTTTGGGATGATTGATCCATATGCCAGCTCCAGCTCCTCTACATGCAGCTCCATCGAAATTCATTTTCCATATCTGATCCTCCACATCATCTTGCTGCTCTGAAAAATCCTCTATCTATTGGTCAGGCTTGTCTTTGTCAGCCATAATGATTTATGTTTCCCCTTCTTTGGAGCACAGGTCACTGAAGAAAATAGAATACCCCAATTCAATTTCCACTAAATATATAGGATGATTGCTAGGTTATGATTTGTTGTTGAGCATGTATTTAAGAAAAAATTCTCTATACAATCTTATGTCTTGACCAAAGACATGAATAGTGGCATATGACATTTACATCTAGAGGGTTCCTTTTAATTTTGCAACCCATGAACTGGACAACAACATACCAAATTTTGGAGGGATATCAGCGACCACTATGTCCATCACCATATTATTTGCGGGGATTTGGGCCAAAGACACCACCAGACATTTGATTAGGCCAAGGCATTTCACCTTTCTTGAATCAAAAGAGAAAAAATCTTTATAAGGTCTTGTGACATTGAGACCCAATTGGTCCATGACCACTTTGGGCATCAGGTTGTGAGATGCTCTTGAATCCAACATAGCCAGTACTGGAGCCTTGGTTAATGCCACCTTTATGTCTTCAAAAGACTTTCTTGCTTTAGGAATCCACTTTATTTCATTTCCCTTCTTGAGCATGTTGGTGATGTGTTTTATGATTTCAACCAAATTTGGGATAAATCTTCTCAGAAAATTCACTTTTCCTAGGGAAGATTGTACTTCCTTTTTACTTCTGGATATGCCAATTTTTAGGATTCCCTCAACTCTGATGGGGTCTACCTTTATCCCTTCTTTTGAAATAATGTGTCCTAACAACTTTCCTTCTTCCATGGTGAAATTTTACTTCTTAGGATTTAATGAGATCTCGAACTTTCTGCATTTTTGAAATGCCCTCCTGAGATGTTTGAGGTGTTCCTCATCTGAGGCAGAATACACAGTGATGTCATCCAGGTATATAACAATGAATTTTTATTTTTCATTAGAAAAATCTATGTCCATAGCTCTTTTAAACATTGCCCCTGCATTCATAAGCCCAAACGACATTTTGGCATACATGAATGTTCCCCATGGTGTGGTAAACATTGTCTTCTCTTGATTGTCAGGGTGCACCATAATCTGATTGTATCCAGAGAAACCATCTATCATTGACATCTTCTGATATCCCACCAACTTCTATAAAATATAATCCATTTTTGGAAATGGGTAGTTTTCCTTAAGATATACCCTATTTAGGTTCTTGAAATCCACACACAACCTATTTTCTCCACTCTTTTTTCTAACTGGCCCCAGATTTTCCACCCATTTGGAAAACCTTAGGGACACTATGATTTTGGCTTTAAACAGTTTCTTTACTTATTTTTCTATCAATGGTAACAACATAGGGTTTATTCTTCTTAATTTCTATTTGAATGGCTTGTGATCTTCTTTGATTGGGATGACATGTTGGATTATACTGGTACCATAAACTTTGAGCTCATCATAGCTCCAAGAAAAAACATCATGGAATTCTTTCATTAATTTGACATACCTCTCTTTGATTTCAGGGCTTAGCTTTCTAGACAACTTCACGATCTTTGGATCCTCTAGAGTCCCAATATTGAAATCTTCCAGATCCCCTTCATTTACTGTGATGTTTGGACTTCTGGCCACATCATTATTATCAAAGAGTTTCTCCAAGGGGACCAAACCTTTGGGAATGATGTTTCTCCTTAGCTGAACGATATCCCTGCCTGCAATTTGATTGTCAAAATACCCTTCCTTTGTGAAAGAAGTTGCATCCACCTCATCGTCACAATATTCATAATCATTGTTTAAATTCTCGAACTCAATCTCCATTTTGAGGAATATTTCTATATGTTTGTTGTCCTCGAAAACTTGCCAGTGCTTCATATTATCTGGTGTTGCTAGCTTGTACTTGACCTCAACCTTGTATCTTTTTCCAAGGAAAATTGGAACTCTGAAAAATGCTGCTAAAGTAGCCAAGGCATCAACAACCTAATTCTTTTCTCTTGGAACTGCTGAAAGATTACATTATGGAAACTTCTCAAGGAGATCTAGTACCATATTTCTATAAGCCCTCGGTCTGGGGTGTTTTTCTTGGTATATGCCTTTGATTTGATTTATATTTAGATCAGAGTATCCATGTACAACAATTCTTTTGGCGCCCAATTCTTCCAAAACTTTCAACCCCAATATTAATGCTTCATATTCAACCATGTTATTCATGCATTCAAACACAAGCTTATAAGAACATTATTTGGAGTCTTCGTTGGGATGATTGATCCATATGCCAGCTCCAGCTCCTCTACATGCAACTCCATCGAAATCCATTTTCCATATCTTATCCTCCACATCATCTTGCTGCTCTGAAAACTCCTCTGTCTATTGGTCAGGCTTGTCTTTGTCAGCCATAATGATTTATGTTTCCTCTTCTTTGGAGCACGGGTCACTGAAGAAAATAGAATACCCCAATTCAATTTCCACTAAATATATAGGATTATTGCTAGGTTATGATTTTTTGTTGAGCATGTATTTAAGAAAAACCTCTCTATACAATCTTCTGTCTTGACCAAAGACATGAATAGTGGCATATGACATGTCCATCTAGAGGGTTCCTTTTAATTTTGCAGCCCATGAACTGGACAACAACATACCAAATTTTGGAGGGATATCAATGACCACTATGTCCATCACCATATTATTTGCTGGGATTTGGGCCAAAGACACCACCAGACATTTGATTAGGCCAAGGCATTTCACCTTTCTTGAATCAAAAGAGAACAAATCTTTATAATGTCTTGTGACATTGAGACCCAATTGGTCCATGACCACTTTGGGCATCAGGTTGTGAGATGCTCTTGAATCCAACATAGCCAGTACTGGAGCCTTGGTTAATGCCACCTTTATGTTTTCAAAGGACTTTCTTGCTTCAAGAATCCACTTTATTTCATTTCCCTTCTTGAGCATGTTGGTGATGTGTTTTATGATTTCAACCAAATTTGGGATAAATCTTTTTAGAAAATTCACTTTTCCTAGGGAAGATTGTACTTCCTTTTTACTTCTGGGTATACCAATTTTTAGGATTCCCTCAACTCTGATGGGGTCTACCTTTATCCCTTCTTTTGAAATAATGTGTCCCAACAACTTTCCTTCTTCCATGGTGAAATTTGACTTCTTATGATTTAATGAGATCTCGAACTTTCTGCATTTTTGAAATGCCCTCCTGAGATGTTTGAGGTGTTCCTCATCTGAGGAAGAATACACAGTGATGTCATCCAGGTATATAACAATGAATTTTTCTTTTTCATTAGAAAAATCTATGTCCATAGCTCTTTTAAACGTTGCCCTACATTCATAAGCCCAAACGACATTTTGGTATACTTGATTGTTCCCCATGGTGTGGTAAACATTGTCTTCTCTTGATTGTCAGGGTGCACCATAATCTGATTGTATCTAGAGAAACCATCTAGCATTGACATCTTCTGAGAGCCCACCAGCTTCTGTAAAATATAATCCATTTTGGGAAATGGGTAGTTGTCCTTAAGATATACCTTATTTAGGTTCTTGAAATCGACACACAACCTATTTTCTCCACTCTTTTTTCTAACTGGCACCAGATTTTCCACCCATTTGGAAAACCTTAGGGACACTATGATTTTGGCTTTAAACAATTTCTTTACTTCTTTTTCTATCAATGGTAACAACATAGGGTTTATTCTTCTTAATTTCTATTTGAATGGCTTGTGATCTTCTTTGATTGGGATGACATGTTGGATTATACTGGTACCATAAACTTTGAGCTCATCATAGCTCCAAGCAAAAACATCATGGAATTTTTTTATTAATTTGACATACCTCTCTTTGATTTTAGGGCTTAGCTTTCTGGACAACTTCATGATCTTTGGATCCTCTAGAGTCCCAATATTGTAATCTTCTAGATCCCCTTCATTTACTGTGATGTTTGGACTTCTGGCCACATCATTATTATCAAAGAGTTTCTCCAAGGGGACCAAACCTTTGGGAATGATGTTTCTCTTTAGCTGAACGATATCCCTGCCTGCAATCTGATTGTCAAAATACCCTTCCTTTGTGAAAGAAGTTGCATCCACCTCATCGTCACAATATTCATAAGCAATGTTTAAATTCTCGAACTCATTCTCCATTTTGAGGAATATTTCTATATGTTTGTCGTCCTCGAAAACTTGCCATTGCTTCATATTATTTGGTGCTGCTAGCATGTACTTGACCTCAACCTTGTATCTTTTTCCAGGGAAAATTGGAACTCTGAAAAATGCTGCTGAAGTAGCCAAGGCATCAACAACCTGATTCTTTTCTCTTGGAATTGCTGAAAGATTACATTATGGAAACTTCTCAAGGAGGTCTAGTACCATATTTCTATAAGCCCTCAGTCTGGGGTGTTTTTCTTGGTATATGCCTTTGATTTGATTTATATTTAGATCAGAGTATCCATGTACAACAATTCTTTTGGCACCCAATTCTTCCAAAACTTTCAACCCCAATATTAATGCTTCATATTCAACCATGTTATTCATGCATTCAAACACAAGCTAATAAGAACATTATTTGGAGTCTCCTTTGGGATGATTGATCCATATGCGAGCTCCAGCTCCTCTACATGTAGCTCCATCGAAATTCATTTTCCATATCTAATCCTCCACATCATCTTGCTGCTCTGAAAACTCCTCTATCTGTTGGTCAGGCTTATCTTTGTCAACCATAACGATTTATGTTTCCTCTTCTTTGGAGCACAGGTCACTGAAGAAAATAGAATACCCCAATTCAATTTCCACTAAATATATAGGATGATTGCTAGGTTATGATTTGTTGTTGAGCATGTATTTAAGAAAAACCTCTCTATACAATCTTCTGTCTTGACCAAAGACATGAATAGTGGCATATGACATGTGCATCTAGAGGGTTCCTTTTAATTTTGCATCCCTTGAACTGGACAACAACATACCAAATTTTGGAGGGATATCAGCGACCACTATGTCCATCACCATATTATTCACGGGGATTTGGGCCAAAGACACCACCAGACATTTGATTAGGCCAAGGCATTTCACCTTTCTTGAATCGAAAGAGAACAAATCTTTATAAGGTCTTGTGACATTGAGACCCAATTGGTCTATGACCACTTTGGGCATCAGGTTGTGAGATGCTCTTGAATCCAACATAGCATTGTGCATGAGTCATGTCGTGGATTTTCAAACTGACATAAAAAGGAGGCACTTCTTCATTTTCATGGCTTTCTTCTACTCTTGGTCCAAATACGATGGTTGGGTGATCATGTTGTACGTTCAGGGTATCAGAGGTTTTCCCCATATTAAGCATCTTGATGATCTAATTTTTGTACTCGCTATTCTTGATTAATTCATTAAATGGTACATAAATTTTGATCTTATCCATCTCACTTTCAAAATTAAAAGAGGATGAAGTCTTCTCTACCTCTTTAGTGACCGTTTTTTTCCTTTCTTCCAATAATTTCTTTTGAGGTTCTTCTTTCTGCTTCCCTTTTTCTATAGTACCCTTTACAACAGAGTCTTTTGTAGCTGAGTCTTTTGCAGTAGAATATTTTTTAGGCTGACTTGCAGAAGGTATGTTACTTTGAGCTTCTTTGGTGGGATTTACCTTTGGAGGATTTGGAGTTACCTTTTGATTTCGAAGGTTATATTGTCTTTTGAATTGAAAGATGGCATTTTTCAATCTCGTCTCGTAATCTTCCCTTTCTATTGATACCCTTTCCTCTTCATCTTGCAAAAAGATCTCACTTGCATCCATGAACTGGTCATGTTCTTCTTGAGTGAAAAACACTTATGTTTCTTTATCATCATAGCAGTTCATATTTTCTTAAAATATCCATCATAATTTTCATCTATATAATTATTTTGAAAAGAGACCTTATTTGTTGATCTCCTTGATTTCCTTGATTTCCCTGATTTGCCTGATTTTCCTGATCTGCTTGATTTGCTTGGTTCCCTTGATTCTTTTTCTCTCTTTGTCCAATATGTGGGATTGATGGTCTCCTTGGATTTTTGGGTGTACCATCAGCCTATTCTCTGGGGTTAGCTTTGTTATCCAGAGCCATTCTTTCCATTTTTCTCATCATTGCCTCAAACCTTTCCTCTAATGTTTGTTATGTTGAAGGATGTTCTTTATCCTGAGTTTTGTTTGTGTCCCTGCCAAAGTTAGTTTTGATATTCCCTGAATCCATTAGGTTCACTTCAACCTCTATGGAATTGGTTATCATATCATCCAATGTGGCATATCTTCATTCTCTTAATAATA
>JASDQU010501299.1:83212-96466 GCA_032191745.1 Picea mariana | reverse complement strand
TTATTATTATGCTTCAGGAAAGTACAAAACAACAACAAATCTACATTTCCAGCCAAGGAAAATACCTCACAACACCAAATCTATCCCACAGAAATTTGCCTCGTTTTCCATGCCAAAAATGTATTATTGTATGACCTCCTTCTACCTCATTTTCTGTGCCCATAGTCATCTGTATGGACTGTATCATACAACACAAAAAAACAAACAGAAAACATAAATCTACCTCGAGATCTGTACCCGAAATGCCTCGATTTCTGTGCCAAATCCGTACAGACTGTATGGATCCATACAGAACGACCTCCCATAGCAGAAAAATATTTCGTCCCAAAACTCAAAAAAAAAAGTTTATTGGGATTCATGCCCTCCTTCCTTGGAAAACGTGCCCTCTTTGTTGCTCACTTTTCTCTCTCAAGCATGCTCAAAAAATCTCTCTAACTCTCCTCCCGATGTGCTCTCAACATCCTCCCGATGTCTTCACAACAATCGACATGTCTTGCACACTACCCAATGTATTCTTTTATAATATGAAAATGACATTTCCCCCCCCAAAGTGTCTTTTCACCTTCCCCAAGCCTAGATATAAAGGCCAAGATTAGATCTTTCCTTTTTCAAGATCAAGGGTCATGATCCATTCCCTCCAAAATGAATCAGTTGAAATATTTAAGTGATTTCACTTTATTACATAAGTGCTTTATGAAAATAAAGTCACTCTAAAAATAGAAGGTACACTTTATTAAAAAGTCACTTTACTAAAAGAACCACTTAAAACAACTTTATAAAACTATTACAAAGATAAGTGCCTGGTAGTGCAAACAATAAGGTAACATCTCCATACAAGACAAAACATGTGGAGTACCTCCCGAGATAAAAATTTAACACTCCCTCTTAGTGAGGGAGGTATTTATGGTATCACTACCAGAATGTGTCTCCATATCATTAGCTTCCATAGCTTCTCCCTCTGTACCAGAAGTCTTTTCTCCCTCTGAACATGAAGCCACTACTCCCACTGCACTGGAAGCCTCTGCTGCTACCTATGTTGTACCACGAATTGAAGACATGCTCCTAGGAGACTGCACACTCTCCTGAGCATCCAACTGTGTTGACTCATGCATGCTGAGTCCTATGAAAGTCCTGGAAGAAGACTGAGTGTCATGTATCAAATCTCTCTCCCGTGCTACCTGCCAAATCTCTAACACAAAATCTGAGTCCATAAATCCACTGGACCACAACATAGGTCTACCCAACAACCTTTACAAACTCTCATACCCGACACTAAGCATCACTGTTGTGTCTAGAGTAGCTCCCTCTGAATATAGAAATACCTAGACACAATAGAATGCCACTCCAAATCTATCAACCTCCAGAGATGACACTGAGAGTAAGTTAACCATTATCTCTGGAACATATAATACTCCAACAACCTCCAGAAATCATCCTAACTCTAGCTGGAATCTAACACTTCCAACCCCCTTCACTGCAAGTTGTGGGATGATACCAACACCCACACAATAGTCTAAGTCTATTTCTGAAAGACTCAAGAACACTAACCTCATCCTTTTCATATGCCGAGAAGCTCCATTGTCCATGAACCACACTTCAAGGTCATCGAACACTAGGCAACCATTGCCTAGGGGACCGGTCATGAGAGAAAACTCCCTCTCATGTCTCTCAACAAACTCTGCAATCTCTTTTGATGTTGACACCTCTGGTTCCGGCTACTTCTCCTTCTTGTTTGGACACTGACTTACGTAGTGGCCAGTCTTGTGACATGAAAAGCATCTCACCTTGCTCATGTCCTTCTTCTTCGCATTGCTCTTTCCCACAAGAGCAACGTTCTCGTCATCTGCACCATCCACTGCACTCTCCTGAGACCCCTCCTGGATCTCCTCCTGTGTAAATTCATCCCACAATCTGCTCTAGTCAGGGATCTTCTCTCTCCCCACCATGCACTTCACGAAAACCTCCCACTCCTTGGTGAATCCTTTGAGGGCTATCAGCACCAATTCTGAGTCTAGGTTTCCTTCACTTCATGGGATCTGACATAGGTACTAGCATGATGGTATTCGCAAACAACCACAACTAGTTCTCCTAGAGAACCCTTGTAATTCTAACCTTCCACTATAGGTAGTTGGATATCCCCTCCAACATATCTTCAAACCCAATGTTGGAAGTCATATTTTTCCACATGACAAAGAACCTTTTCTGCCTTCTTCAAGAAAATACAACAACAAATCACTTGTTGTCCCAAGTGTCAAATGTTGCCCACTGAACTTTAGAGCACAAGCTCTGATACCATGTAGATTTTCTAATGACTAAAATCAGCAAACTGAAATTCTGTCAAACACTTAGCAACCTAGAGATAACTGTCTTCATAAACTTCATAAATGAAAAATCCCACATTCATAAATTTCCATAAGCAGAAATACACATTACTAAGAAAAAATATGTAGCAGAAAAACACAGTGAAAAACAACCCAATAACACTCAGAAATTTAGCCAAATGCCAGGGAAAACCCCAATGTGGGGAAACCCAATGAGAGAGAGAGAGAGATCTTATTATTATGCTTCATGAAAGTACAAAACAACAACAAATCTACATTTCCAGCCAAGGAAAATACCTCACAACACCAAATCTGTCCCACATAAATCTTCCTCGTTTACCATGCCAAAAACGTATTTTTGTACGACCTCCTTCTACCTCGTTTTCTATGCCCACAGTCAGCTATATGGACTGTACCGTAGGGCCCAAAAAAATGAACAGAAAACAGAAATCTGCCTCGAAATCTGTGCCTGAAATGCCTCAATTTCCATGCCAAATCCATACAGACTGTACAGATCCATACAGAACGACCTCCCATAGCAGAAAAATATTTTGGCCCAAAACTCAGGAAAAAAAATTTATTGGCATTCGTGCCCTCCTTCCTTGGAAAATGTTCCCTCTTTGCTGCTCAATTTCCTCTCTCAAGCATGCTCAGGAAATCTCTCTAAATCTCCTCCTGACGTGCTCTCAACATCCTCCTGATGTCTTCACAACGTTTGACATGTCTTGCACACTACCCAACGTATTATTTTATAATCTAAAAATGACATTTCCCCCCCAAAAGTGTCTTTTCACCTTCCCCAACCCTAGATCCAAAGGCCAAGATTACATCTTTCCTTTTTCAAGATCAAGGTTCATGATCCATTCCCTCCAAAACGAATCACTTGAAATATTAAAGTGATTTCACTTTATTACATAAGTGCTTTATGAAAATAAAGTCACTTTAAAAATAGAAGGTACACTTTATTAAAAAGTCACTTTACTAAAAGAGCCACTTAAAACAACTTTATAAAAACTATTACAAAGTTAAGTGCCTAGTAGTGAAAACATTAAGGTAACATCCACATACAAGACAAAACATGCAGAGTACCTCCCGAGATAAAAATCTAACACTTCACATCTTCAAAGTCCACCTCTTCCAAGTCTATGAAATCACTAAGCCAATCTAGATGCTTTTGAGCTAATATGTTACCTTCAACATCATATAGTTTGATCCTTAGGTTCTAATCTTGAGGAAAATCATGTAGTTGAGCAGGAAGTATGAGGGGAGAAAATATGGCTACCATAGTTGTTGTGAGGGATCGGAGTAGCCGTTGGTTCTGATCGGGGATCACTAAAGGCTTGGCAAATGTAGCTAGAATCAAATCTTGGAATCTCTTTTCGTCAAAAATGGCCTCGCTTAAACAAGATTCAGACTTAGTTCTGAATAGGATTTTCTCAAATTTCACATCAAACTCGAGGTCTTCAATGCTAGTCACTCTGTCCTTGAGAAAAGACAGATATCATTATGGACACAACACTGGGGTTACTGGCTTTTCTTTTCTTTTACATACAATCTTTTCAGGGTTAGACACAAGGATTGCAGCTTCTGGGTCTGGGTTTCTCCTTGTGTGGATTTTATTAGGATCCAGGATTTCTATCTCACATGGTGTGGTGCAAATGGTCTCTGAGTAAGGGATTCACCAGGGTAAAAATAATCTCGGCCAATAAGGTATTTGATCCACTATCACCCTCAGGGATCAAACTAAAGCTTTAAGTCATTTTTCCCAGGGAAGATTTTTCAATTTCATCCCCGACAGCGGCGCCATAATGTTAGCACTCTATAAATTTTGTCTGGCTGATAGAAAAACAACAGAGTTAACTATTTCAACTAGCTTTAGAGCCGAGGTACTAGCCTGCTCAACTCAGAGAGGGATCTCTCATAACACTTGATATTTCTTTGGAAATCGATGGCTAGATTTGGTTTGTTTTGGGGGTTTTTAATAAATTTGTTGGCAATGAAGGGGAGGAACACTCAGGGCTATGGAGACAAAATCCTGAAAGTGAATGAAAACAATGATTATCCAGTAGAACTCTCTAAATGATCTAAATAAGCCTTTACCCCTTGAGGGCCTTCAGATTCCAATCTTTTGACCTGTGTTTTCCAGGCTTTGTTGGATACTTTTTCCTGTTTCATTTGTCCATCTAATTTGAGTGCATGTGTTGTCAATCTTGAAACTCTCAGACTCATACTTAGGTAGTCCAAATATAGCATGTCACTGGAATTCCTGTGAAACTTTACTTTGTTTGGCTTACCAATATTTTCATAATGCATCTTGATTTTAGACACTTTATCATCATCTGTTATCGCTATATTAAACATCTTTCTTTCCACATCCCTGACTAAGAGTAGGGAAGCCTTATGCTAGGATATCCTCTCTACCTCGGGAAATAGGTCTCTTATTTCACTATTGGCCATACTTTCCTTCACAACATATTGGTTCATTAAGTCTTCTTTAGATTGATAAATTGCCCCAGGTGTCTTGCTATATACATGTTTCTTGCTGCTGAAAACCCTTGAGTGCTTTCACTTTTTGGCATGCTTCCTATACCAGCCTCTTCATTCTTGGTTGCACTTTCCACCATCTCCATGCTTTTTTTCTCTTTAGGTTCTTCTCCTTCCAGGTCCACTATCTGCGCAAATGGTGCGACTTTCATTTTCTTGAGAATATTTTGCTGAATATTGGCACCTAGTGCCTCTAAAATGCTCCTCTTGTTATAAACACTCACCTTTGGAGATTTAACAATCAACCTTGGAGAATTTTTATGTATCTCGATCTACTGAGGTGTAGACTCTATTTTTTTTGTCCGATCATGTTGCAAAGTGACCTCCATATCTGCACAGGTTTCCATATTAGCTATTCCATCAAAACCTTCAACATGCTCATGCGCATAGGGGCCTTGTCTGCTCATCAATCTTCTCTTTGATATGATCTAATGTGGGTCATATTTCCTCCTTTGTAAATATGTAAACCTAAATTCAATGATTTTGGCTTGGACCTGAGGTAAACATGACATGTTCTTTACCACAAAGGGCCTTATCATGAAAGGAAATTTTAAGATAGATGCCTTGTGTGCGTTTTTAGAAAATGATCTGTCTTTGAAATGATCCTTTGTCTGATGAACTCTAAAGCAAAGACTATGAGAGTTAAAAATACTGGTAAAAGGTAAGGTCCTTCTTGATAACCATATACCCAAATCACAGTAGATTGTATGAACAACATCCAATCTCCTACCCTGCTTTCTGGATTTGGTTGCAAAGAGATCTTCATTTCTTCCAAAACCCTTGGCAGGTCTGTGTTGAAGATGAGACTATAAACCTTGGACATGATCTTGTTTATGAAAATAAGCATGGTGATCCTTTTGCATTCGGTTGATATGAATGCAGCCTCAGGGAATTCGGTTTTATTCGATATCAGGAACATTCTCAGCAAATGCGTGTAGTTCCTGAAGTGTCTCAGTGAATTGAAATTTACCAGTTGTTGGTGCATATTGTCAGCAATAAAATTTTCAAAACTTATACAAACTGACTGAATAGATTCTGACATAAAAAAGGTCAACAAGAAACCCAACATGACTTCCGTTGATGTTTGGACAACACCGGGAAGACATTATCTAAAGAGAATAATTAATAATATAATTATTATTGATTATTAAATATAATANTATCTCATATGAAGAAAAACCAACATCGTATCAGAGCAGGACTGGGTTAACTCTCTCACAGGAGGGCCCATGATCCTGTAAGAAAGTTGTTTCTTGTTCAACGACCAGTTTATTGAATTCAACGGATTCATAAACTCTCTTCGGTATCTTTGGGACACAGATGCCAATGGAAGATGGCGCACTAGGATTTGGAGTTGATGCATTAAATGATAAAGAGTGGTTGGCGTTAGCTACAACACTTGGATTAAGATGCAGAAGCCATTATGGATCAAGGAGACTATACGTTATCGGTGGTATAACAGACAGATTTGAGCACAACAATGTCTATGTGTATGATCCAAAGATATATCCAGGTGAGGGGTTGTTGCCACCATTGTTCATGGAATAATTTACTTGTTCAGAGGGTGCAGTGATCAAACTAATTCATGAGGTGAAATGTACGAGCCATCTATTAAGAAATGGACCCACATTTCCAATTTTCAAACCCTAATAGATGTGCTTCACATCCATTTTGACCCCGTACCGAGATCTACTATTCTGGGCAATAAGATATTCATACGAAGCTTGGGGAATGTCTTGCTAATTTAACTGATATATTGACCCCTGCGTGGTTAAATCCATTGAATCCATGCGAGAATGTGAAAGTGGAGATGGGGTTTCTTCGGATCTATACTTCTTGAGATTCAACTTCAGGTTCAACAAAGGAAGTGCAAGAGAGCAGCTATTGGCTGAGATTGCAAGCCTCCGTTAGTTCTACATGCCAAGTTGGAAGAAACTACCAGGTTCTTGAAGTTTGTGATGTTGACATGGGTTTGTAGGTAGCAAGTTCATCTTCAATGGAGAATAAAGAGTGGTAACAAACATGAATGTCTATGATTTATTATAGTTGGATCACCACTATTGTTATATGGCGCCAAAATATGTATCAAGTGGAAATTTCACTATCAGATCAGGTTGTGTAAAATATGCTACCGGTGGTGAACGAGATCAACATTACGATTACAACGCACTTGTGATATGAGTGGAGGTCACCACATTTTAGGTGGTTCCATTAGTCAAAGCAGGGTTGCTAGCCCATGTGACAACATGGCTGGAAGAATCACACCTTGGAGGATAACAATGACATCCACTGAAGAGTCCCACGAATATTGAAGATGTGGGAGGCATGTAAAGTTATTGCTCACTCGAGATGGATATGACATTGCTCGGATGAGGTGCTCACGACATTGTTGCTATCTTCCCAGAGATGCAAATTTGATACACATTTGATAGCCTTCAAGATCTGGTCAAAATTGGTTAGAATGGTCAGATGAAGGAACCAAGACATTGGTTTCATGAGGAAACCTTGATATGCGTTGTGAGACATTGGTTCCATGAGGGAACCTGTCACATACCTACTACCTCGATCAAATTTTTTGTTGATTTTCGTAGAATCAAAACCCCCGAATTACCTATGGAGGCTTAGTGCAAGCTAGCTCTTTCTCTCTCCGTTCCCATGTGATCACGGGTCATGATCACAGTTCAAATAAACACAGTGTCCTTTCTATTTCACGCCTCGGTGCTACAGTGATGTCGAATCGTTCGACTCTGCAACCGCCGAACCCTGACAAGGCTAGCGACCGGTCAATAGGGACAAATCCCTACAGGGTTAGCAAATGGCCAATAGGAACAAATCCCAACAGGGGTAGATATCAACCAATGAGAACATGCCCCGTCGCACGGTTAAGTGGAGTATAGGCGGCAAAGGGAAATGGCGCCACCGTAGTCAATCAGGATAGGAGGGGGCCCCATTTCACACGCCACACTATTCTGGACCCCCCCCATTAAAGGCAGAATGGTCAGGGGGGTCCGTAATTCACCTGAGCACCATTGATCACAGTGAATTAATCTCAACCGTTCGCGATTTGCACGTCCGATTCCGGACCCCCCCCCCCACCATTAAAGGTAGAACATCAAGGGGGCTCCAAAATGAAACCTCAGTTGTAGATCTGGGCGGGTGGGCTCTGGCCGTCCAGATCTGCTCGTTACTTGCCTAAATGCGCATTCGCGCCCCGCCTTAAAGCCGACATTTCTTCCTCACATCTAACGGTCGTCATAGACCTTGAGATCCTCCGAAAGAATCTTGTACGTTCATCGGGGTTTTATCATCACGAGAGTCTGAACTCTCGATCACGGGACTCCCGAATTCTCGATCCCTGGTTTCCCGATGCGGTTAATCTCTTGACATGTAACCTCCGCAAATCGAACGGTCCATATTTGTCCCAGGATTTCCACCATGGAAAGTCCCGATCTCTCATCATCACTAGGATTCTCGATTCTGCGATTCACGATTTCCCAAAACGGGTAATCTTTTGACACGTGGCCTCTGTTATTCGGACGGCTCAGATCTATTCCAGGGTTTTCACTATGGAAAATCTCAAACTCTCATCAACGGAAATCCTGAATCCCTGATCCCCGATTTCGCGATACGGGTAATCTTTTGACACATGGCCTCCGTTAGTCGGACGGTCCAGATCTATCCTGGGGTTTCCACAATGGAAAGTCCCGATCCACTAGGGTTTTAACCCTCGGGTATCTCCTGATAGATCCAATGACTGTCGGGTTTTTCAGCCGAGATCTGACGGCTCAGACAGATTCCTAACTTGTGGGCTCTCCCACAACTTCCTAATCGTGGAAAGATCCACGGTCTGAATACTCTCATGGACCTTGGGGATATACGGTCCCGATTTTCTTCGCTACCCACGAAGACACAGAGAAACCAAGTGGTAAGGCGTCTAACACCCTACTTTCTCCTACCAATCTAATGGTCATGTGTGACCGTAGATTTCTCGACGGGATCTTGTCCGTCGATCACCACCTATCAAGGTTAAGGCACTTAACACTCTATCTTCTCCTTCCGATCTGACGGTCGTGAGTGACCATAGATCTCCCGACGGGATCTCATCCATCGATTCGATACGTCATCCTTATGCTGCCATGTTGGGTGTTCAAGAGGATCGTTCCTCCTCATGCAGGGTTACTAAGGCCTTATGCCTTTACATTCTCTTTCCCAGTTCTTGATGGGCTTTTCAAGGAGGGTATCTCTATGGGGAGGTTCACCCAGGGTACTATCTAAGGCAAATAAGGGTATTTTCCTCCCGAGAACTAGACGTGAAGTCTGAATTAGGTCAGTACTCATATAAATAATGATTCATGAGGACATAAGCCATATGTAGTCTTTCCATACAAATATACAACTACTAGTACTAATCAAAATACCATACAAACATTCTTATAATGAAATCATTCACAGTTTCACAGCTTAAGGGAATAATCATCAAAATAAACATATATATATATTTCAAGATGCTAGAGGCAAAACACTTATCAGAATTAACACAAGGGGTCAAGCAACTGCTGAGAGGGGTGCTCGTTTCCACCCATCCGTAGGCTCAGCGACTCCCAAAAGATTTACCACTGGCCACCCCCGAGCTGAGACCACGATGCTGTGAGACTGCGTCTCTGTTTGCCAGTGACAAGGAGTGAAGGTTACTCTCCTTCCTCTCTTATATCACTCACTCTGCATATTTCTAGAGTTCTCTTCTTCCCCTTGCGTCTGCCCCCAATCGCTTCCACCCCACGGCTTATCCTCTTGCGAGGTTGTGTGTGGCTTGATTTCCCTCGCGCTGGTCAGTCATGATGGCTCTACGGATGGGCAGTTCACCTCCCCATCCCTCATTAATTCCCGAGGAGCCATCAACCTGCCAGCCTGTGAGACATTTAATTCGGGGCCAGCGAGCCACTTTTGGTTCCCCGGGCCAGTGGAGTCCAAATACGATATTAATTCTCAGTGGAATTTAACGCCACCTTTCTAGGTGCCCTCCACCGCCATCGCGGTCTCTTTTTCTGCACATCCCCTCTCAGTAGTCCTGCAATATAAATTCATAATGTTATTCACATTTATTGACCTTTTCCATAAGGTCCATTCACATCACATATTCACATTCATGAGTTTGCCACAGTTCTGGCCAGTCCAACTATTTTTTACAAACTGGGGGAAACAGGGTGTTACAATTCCCTCCCCCTTAAAGGAACATCATCCTCGATGTTCTTATCTTTTAACATGAATTGTATGTACAGAAGTAAACAAAATCGGATATGCATGTCTCATGGCATCCTCCATTTCCCATGTAGCCTCATCTGGGCCAAAATGTCTCCACTGCACCTTTACCTGTCAATGGTTCAGTTCCAGAGCGGGGTTTCCTTTCTGTCCAATATGCATTGGGGCTCTGGTAGAAATTCTCCCTTCAGTTCCACCTGGATCACAGACCAATCAATTATATGATTAGCATCATGTACATATTTCTTCAATAATGAAACATGGAAAACATTATGTTCTTTTACTGTGGGAGGAAGTGCTAGCCGATAGGCTACAGGTCCCACTCTTTCTAGGACCTCAAAGGGTCCACAATACTGGGGTGCCAACTTGGCATAAGCTCCCATTTTGAGGGAACTCCTTATGGGCTTAATTCTGAGATATAAATGGTCTCCCATTTTGAACTCTCTCGGAGTTCTCTTTTGATCAGCATAACTAATCTGTCGGTTCTGAGCGATCTTCAGATTTTGTTTTATCTGAGTCACTTGTTGTTCCATTTCTTTCAACATGTTGGGTCCAAAAGAAATCCTATTTATAGGATTACTCCAGCTGACTGGGGTATTACACGGTCTACCATAGAGGACCTCGAAGGGACTCATTTTTAAGGATGCTTGGTAGCCGTTGTTGTAGGTGAATTCTACCAGTGGCAGGTAGTCTTCCCATTTCCTGGGTTGATGCATTACATGCATCCTTAACATATCCTCTAATATCTGATTCACTCTTTCTGTCTGTCCGTCAGTTTGAGGGTGATAGGCAGTGCTGAACAACAATTTGGTCTCCAATCCAGCCATCGGTGATTTCCAAAAATTGGAAGTAAATTTTGTGTCTCTGTCAGACACTATCTCTTTCGGCATACCGTGCAGTCTGAATACCTCTTTCATGAATATCTGGGTGATATCTATCGCCTTGCAGATTGATTTGACGGGGATGAAATGAGAAAGCTTGCTCAGTTTATCCACCACTACCATAATGGCATCATTCTGCTTAGTTGAAGTCGGCAATCCAGTGATAAAATCCATGGAGATGGTTTCCCATTTCCATTCTGGGATGGGTAAAGGCTGTAATAGTCCTGCTGGGTGTCGATGTTCTGCTTTAACTTGTTGGCATTCTATGCATTGGGCCAAATATTTGGCTATGTCTTTCTTCAATCCAGGCCAATAAAATTGTTTCTAGGTGGCAGTGATCATCTTCTGGTATCCTAGGTGACCAATGTATGGTCTTTTATGTAGTTCATTCATAATTAACCTCTTCAAGTCGTCACAATTTGGAATGTACAGTCTATCTCTGTAAGTGAGCAGACCTCCTTCGGTCATCTGGTAGCCTTCATATTTTTCTCCAGCGGGTTCTTGCTGTAGGTATAGGGTCACAGTATGAATGAAGGAATCTGTTTCTTGTGCATTTCTGACTCTGTTCTTGACATCTANTCAACCACCCTATTCTCTTTCCCTTTAATGTGTTTGATTTCAAAATCAAATTCGCTAAGGAGGGCCATCCATCTAGCTTGTCTAGCATTGAGATTTGGTTGATCAAACAAATACCTCAATCCACAGTGATCTGTCATAAGTACAAATTTCCTTCCCAAGAGGTAATGCCTCCACATTTTCAAGGCATGCACTATGGAAGCTAGTTCTAGATCATGAGTCACATAGTTGACTTCATGTTCATTCAATTTTCGAGATTCATAACAGATCACACTTCCTTCCTGCATAAGGAATCCTCTGAGACCTTCCTTACAGGCATCTATGCACACAAGGAAGTCAGCGACTTTCAACACGGGTGCATGGGTTAGTAGATGTTTCAAGGTTTGAAATCTTTCTTCACATTGTTGTGTCCACAGGAATTTTGTCCCCTTCTTCTGGAGGGCAGTGATTGGACAACCAATCTTGGAGAATCCTTTTATAAATATCCCATAGTATCCCGCCAATCCCATAAAGGATCTGATGTCTGAAACATCCTTTGGGGTAGGCCATTCCATGATAGACCTGATCTTGTCAGGATCTTCCGCGGACAGAACATGTGCCAAGTAATGTATTTGCTTCTGAAAGAAGTCGCATTTGCCGAATTTAGCATAGAGTTGATGCTCTCTTAGCACTTGCAGCACAAGTCTAAGGAGCTCTTCATGTTCTTCTCTATTCTTAGAGTAGATTAATATGTCATCAATAAAAACTAGTACAAATCTATCTAAAAATTTACTGAGTACATTGTTCATTAAGCACATGAAAGTGGCAAGGGCATTGGTTAGCCCAAATGGCACTACCACAAACTCATAGTGACCATACCATGTCTGGAAAGCGATTTTATGGATGTCTTCGCCCTTGATTTGGACTTGATGGTATCCCAACCTCAAGTCAATATTTGAGAAAATAGACGCTCCTCCCAACTGATCGAATAGATATTCGATCCTGGGCAAGGGGTACTTGTTCTTTATGGTTACTTTATTAAGTTGTCTATAATCTATACACAGTCTAAGGGTGCCATCCTTCTTTTTCACAAACAGGACCGGTGCTCCCCATGGGGACACGCTGGGTCGAATATAACCCTTATCCATCATTTCTTTCAATTGTAATTTGAATTCCACTAACTCAGGGTGCTCATCTGGTAGGGTGTCCTAGACACCGGCACCACTCCTGGTGCGAGCTCTATCGAGAAGTCAATGTCTCTTCTCGGAGGTAGACCCGGTACCTCTTTCGGAAACACATATCTGTATTCTCTTAGGATAGGGTGATCATCAGGGCTTGGTTTAGTGCCTTTGATTGTTTTCAACACCTGTATTGCATACAGGGGACATCCCTTTCGGCAATACTTCCTCATTTGCAGGGCTGATATTTGCCTTACCGAGACCGGTTTTCAGATCCCTTGAAGGGTTATCCTTTTTCCTTATTTTCTCACACATTCTAAGGTTTTATTGTAACAGTCCAGTTTGGCTTTATGGGCGGCCAACTAGTCCATACCAATCAACAGATCGTATGATCCTAGGGGTAATACGTTAAGGGTTGCTTGGGTGGGGAATTCACCCAACATTAACTGGAAGGCTGGTATGACCTCTGCTACCCTTCTTTTGGTGCTAGTGGCTAACTGTACCAACCATGGCTTG
>JASDQU010501299.1:54134-82220 GCA_032191745.1 Picea mariana | reverse complement strand
TCCGGAATGAAACCTCAGCCATAGATTTGGGCAGGTGGGCTCTGGCTGTCTAGATCTTCTCATTACTTGCCTAAATGTGCATTCGCACCCTGGCTTAAAGCCAACATTTCTTCCTCACATCTAACGGTCGTCACAGACCCTGAGATCCTCTGAAAGAATCTCATCTGTTCATCGGGGTTTTATCATCACGAGAGTCCGAACTCTCAATCACGGGACTCCCGAATTCTCAATACCTGGTTTCCCGATGGGGTTAATCTCTCGACACGTAACCTCCGTAAATCGGACGATCCAGATCTGTCCCAGGATTTCCACCATGGAAAGTCCTGATCTCTCATCATCAGGATTCCCGATTCCACGATTCCCGATTTCCCAAAACGGGTAATATTTTGACACATGGCCTCCATCATTCGGACGACTCAGATCTATTTCAGGGTTTTCACTATGGAAAATCCCAAACTCTTGTCAACGGAACTCCCGAATCCCCGATCCCCAATTTCTCGATACGGGTAATCTTTTGACACGTGGCCTCTGTTAGTTGGATGGTCCAGATCTATCTCGGGGTTTCCACAATGGAAAGTCCCGATCCACTGGGGTTTTAACCCTCGGGTATCTCCTGACAGATCCAATAGTTGTTGGGTTTTTCAGCTGAGATCTGATGGCTCAGACAGATTCCTAAATTGTGGGCTCTCCCACGATTTCCTAATCGTGGAAAGATCCACGGTCCGGATACTCTCATGGACCTTGGGGATCTACGGTCCCGATTTTCTTCGCTACCCATGAAGACATAGAGAAACCAAGTGGTAAGGTGTCTAACACCCTACTTTCTCCTACCAATCTAATGGTCGTGTGTGACCGCAGATTTCCCAACGGGATCTCATCCATCGATCACCACCTATCAAGGTTAAGGCACTTAACACTCTATCTTCTCCTTCCGATCTGACAGTTGTGAGTGACCACAGATCTCCCGACGAGATCTCATCCGTCAATTCGATACGTCATCCTTATGCTGCCATCTCGGGTGTTCAAGAGGATCGTTCCTCCTCGTGCAGGGTTACTAAGGCCTTACGCCTTCATATTCTCTTTCCCGGTTCTTGATGGGATTTTCAAGGAGGGTATCTCTATGGGGAGGTTCACCCAGGGTACTATCTGAGAAAAATAAGGGTATCGTCTTCCCGAGAACCAGACGTGAAGTCTGAATTAGGTCAGTACGCATATAAATAATGATTCATGAGGACATAAGCCATACGTAGTCTTTCCATACAACTATACAACTACTAGTACTGATCAAAATACCATACAAACATTCTTATAATGAAATCATTCACAGTTTCACATCTTAAGGGAATAATCATCAAAATAAACATATATATATATATATATATATATATATATATATATATATTTCAAGATGCCAGAGGCAAAACACTTATCAAAATTAACACCAGGGGTCAAGCAACTGCTGAGAGGGGTGCTTGTTTCCACCCAACCGTAGGCTCAGTGACTCCCAGCAGATTTACCACTAGCCACCCCCGAGCTGAGACCACGATGCTGTGAGACTGCGTCTCTGTTTTCCAGTGACCAGGAGCGAAGGTTACTCTCCTTCCTCTCTGCTATCACTCACTCTGCATATTTCCAGAGTTCTCTTCTTCCCCTCACGTCTTCCCCCAATCGCTTCCACCCCACGCCTTATCCTCTTGCGAGGTTGCGTGTGGCGCGATTTCCCTTGTGCTGGTCAGTCATGATGGCTCTATGGATGGGCGGTTCACCTCCCCATCCCTCATTAATTCCTAAGGAGCCATCAACCTGCCAGCCTGCGAGACATTTAATTCGAGGCTAGCGAGCCTCTTTTGGTTCTCCAGGCCAGTGGAGTCCAAATACGGTATTAATTCTCGGTGGAAGTTAATGCCACCTTTCCAGGTGCCCTCCACCGCCATCATGGTCTCTTTTTCTGCACATCCCCTCTCAACAGTCCTGTAATATAAATTCACAATGTTATTCACATTTATTGAACTTTTCCATAAGGTCCATTCACATCACATATTGACATTCATGAGTTTGCCACAGTTTTGGCTAGTCCAGTTATTTTTTACAAACTGGGGGAAACAAGGTGTTACAGAACCTCGATATCTCTTAAACATGTGTTCCATGAGGGAACCATGAAATATCTAGTATGAACATAGTTCATGAGTGAATCCTGAGGTTGGACACTTCAGGATATTTGCGTGTCCAGTATACATTCATGTATCCAAGGAGAAAAAGGACCAAGCTAGACCCTTCAGGAAGAAAGGGTACATTTGTGGGCTACAGTGAGTCTTCAAAGACATACCATATCTACATGCCTAGTCAGAGATAGATTGAGATGAGAAGAGATGTTACCTTTGAGGAAGAGGTAGCCTTCAGGAGATCTAGAGGATCCCACATGGATATTGATAGTGAGAAACAAGAAGAGATGGTTCCTTCTCCCCCTCCAGTTGATGTTCCCAAAGATATTTTAGTAGGTCAGAAGAGACCTACATGGTCTCGTCAGACTCTGTAGGAGGAAGAAATACATGCAACTCCTCGTGGTACCTTCCGAGAGAGAAAGAGACCTTAGAGATATTCATGCTAAGCCGCAATTATGAGCCACATCATTCATTTTGAGCCTTCATGTTATGAGGAGACAACTAGTCATCTAGTATGGAGAGATGTCATGATAGAGGAGTATCAATCCATAATTAAGAATGATGTGTATGATATTGTTTTGAGACCTCAGGAGAAGTTTGTAATGACTTCAAAATGGATCTACAAGATCAAACACACAATTGATGGGAGCATCGAGAGGCACAAAATGAGATTTGTTGCTAGAGGTTTTTCTCAGGTGGAGGGAATAGATTATGAGGATACATTTTCTTCTGTTGCTCAATACACTTCTATCCGGATGTTTATTTCCCATGCAACATCCATGGGTTAGAGAGTACATTAGATGGATGTAAAGAAAACCTTTCTCATTGGAGATATTAAGGAAGAAGTATACATCAATTAGCCATATGGTTTTGTGATACATGAGAAGGAGTCTCATGTGTGCAGGTTGAAGATGGTCTTGTATGGAATCAAGCAACCACCTTGAGCTTGGTATGCAAGGATCGATGGAGACCTGATGATTTTTGGGCTTCAACAAAAGTGTTTTCGATCCCATCCTGTACTACAATATTGTTAATGGTGAGTCCCTGATTTTGGTCCTCTACATTGATCATTTATTTCTCAGTGATGCAAAGAGCCTTATTGTTGAATGTAAGTATGCATTTGCCTCTAAGTTTGAGATGAAGGACCTTGGTATGATGCACTACTTCTCAGGACTAGCGGTGTGGTAGAGAATTGATGAGATCTTCCTGAGTCAGGGGAAGTACACAGTTGAGATATTGAAGAAGTTTGAGATACTGAACTTCAAGCCCGTGGCTACACCAATGATGGTGAATCTAAAGAAACTAAGTGTGTCTTCTTCTAATTTTGACGAAATTGATCTGACTCTATACAGACAACTGATTGGATAATTGATGTATTTGGTTAACACCAGACCAAATATTTGTTATGCAGTGAGTGCACTTAGCTAGTTTATAAGTCAGATGAGATAGACACACTAGATTGTTGTGAAACATGTGTTGAGATACATGCGAGGCACAATTCGACATGGTCTGAGATATACTTCCAGTATTGATATAATATGGTAGAAATATATTGAATCTGGTTGGGAAGGGAGCGCAATGGACAAAAAGATCACCTTCAAGTGTTGCTTCACTTTGGGATCTTCCATGGTTTCCTGGTGTAGTAGGAAATGAACTTCTGTGGCATTGAGCACAACAGAAGCAGATTACATTGCATTAAGTATGACAGTCTGTGAAGCAGTGTAGCTTCACAAGCTCCTTGAAGATCTATCCGAACATGTGTTGGATTCCACCATTATTCATTATGGTAACCAAAGTTGTGTGAAGATCTCTGATAATCCAGTATTTCATGAAAAATCAAATATTTCTTATATCATTGAGATCAAGTGCCATTACATTTGAGACATGGTGCATAGGAAGGAAGTATTGGTGTGGTACCTTCCTAAAAATGAGCAGGTTGCTGATGTTCTTACCAAACCAAGACAAAGTTCAAGTACTTCCATGACAGACTTGGCGTGGCAGCGAATGCCTCCCTCGCTGAGAGGGAGTGTTGATGTTTGCAGCTTCCTGAGACATTCTCCTGATCGTACTCATGTCTGAATAAGTTGAGTTGATCTGTGATGACACTTATCCAAGAAGGGATAAGTGGGGCACTTATCTGAGAATGAATAAGTGCGGTTGGGTTTATAACCCAACATCCCATGTGGAGAGCACATGAGGATATGTCAAGGTAGTTGACCCTTGATGTCACACACTATGGGAGTTGACCCTTGTGTTTCTAGAGGGTGTAGCCTCTAGAAGTCCACATGGAGTGCCATGTGTGACAAACTTTCTCTAGATCATACTCCTTTATGAGTTGAGTTGAGTTGATATGTGAGGACACTTATCCGAGAAGGGATAAGTGGGGAACTTATCCGAGAAGGGATAAGTGCGATTAGGATTATAACCCAACGTCCCTTGTGGAGAGCACATGAGGACATGTACCCTGAAAACCCTAGTGTTTCTAGAGGGTGTAGCCTCTAGAAGTCCACATGGAGTGCCATGTGTGACAAACTTTCTCTGGATCGTACTCCTCTGAGTTGAGTTGATATGTGAGGACACTTATTCAAGAAAGAATAAGTGCAGAACTTATTCGAGAAGGGATAAGTGCGATTGGGCTTATAACCCAACGTCCCTTGTGGAGAGCACATGAGGACACATCCCATGACGACCCTAGTGTTTCTAGAGGGTGTAGCCTCTAGAAGTCCACATGGAGTGCCATGTGTGACAAACTTTCTCCAAATCGTACTCCTCTGTGAATTGAGTTGAGTTGATATGTGAGGACACTTATTTGAGAAAGGATAAGTGGAACACTTATTCAAGAAGGAATAAGTACAATTGGGATTATATCCCATCGTCCCATGTGGAGAGAACATGAGGAAATGTCAAGGGATTTAACCCTTGATGTCTCACACTATGGGGAGTTGACCCTAACTGTTCCTAGAGGGAGTAGCCTCTAGAATTCCACATGGCAGTGCCATGTGTGACAAATATTTTAATACTATGGAAAGATACCTCCATAGCTAAGAGGGAGTGTTGATGTTTCAGCATCGGGAAAAACTTCTCCTACATTAGGCTGCAGACCAAGGGAGATAGGATACATTTATCACAAAGGTGTACTTGTGATAAATGGGCCCAGATGTAGTCCTTCCTTGATCGTGACAAGGAATAATATGGACTCAAGGTGCTTGAAGTGATTTCCATGTGTCAGTTAGCATCAAGCCGACATTCACTCATAGGTGTGTGCCTATGGTGAAAGATCTTGGTATAGTTTTTGTCCTAGTCATAGAAGTTTGACAAGGAATGATAAAGAATCAAGATTCTATATGTTATTACGTGCGGACCCAGAGTGAGCCTGAATTAATTGGCTCAGAGAGAGATGTGTCCCAAGACTGACAGACAAGTTTCATGAGTCTAGGGTGAAGTTTGTATACTTCAAAGAGAATAGTATCATGTTGCAGAATGTCTCCCCCGTTGAGAGGGAGTGTTGATGTTTTGACAACATCGAGAAGACATTCTCTAAAGACAATAATTAATAATATAATTATTATTGATTATTAAATATAGTATATAATAAGTAAATGATAATAATAAATAGTTACTGATTATTCAAGGGATGCATCCTTTCATGGATGGTCACCTTATGTTCCATATATATGGAACACTCATCATTGTAATAATATATCGATCATATCTCATATGAAGAAAAACCAACAACTTCTACTATAAACTTGTTGTTATCCAATCCTAAAATTTGACTAAGCAGGGAACAAGCCCACTGGACCTCAATAATCATGATGCTTACATTGATAGGAAAAGACAAACTCTCAGAATGGTTTTCAGGTTTAACAATGGTTTGCAGAAACAAGGTTTTTTCTTCTGAGGGACATTCTATGTAGACTGTAATCATTTTCTCTTCCTCGAAGGGCTCTGACACTGTGGGTGAAGACTCTGGTATACTGAGGGTGTGTCAAATTGACATAATATCTACTTCGCATAAGACCTTTGACCCTAACTTATTTAAAATGACCTTTTCTTCCTGCAAATATTGCTCGACACACCAGCTTATGAACTCTGGGAAAGGGAAAATGAGTTCTACGGCATAGGGGGTAATGGAAGCCTGGGCCACTCCGAGAAAAGGTATCTGTTTTCCAACATTGTCTAGGAGATTGGCTTTGGACATGGAAACGGGTGAGATTGTTAATTATGTGTCAAATACATTGGAGTCCCAGTCAATTAGGGCTTCTTCTTTAAAGGTGAAGTCTTGCTTTGTTATGGATGAAATGATAGGTTTCGTGGCCATGATGAGAAATACCTATGAATTGGTGGAGGACGCTCAAATATGGTTCACTACTGAGCTTTGATTTCGAATGGAGGGTTTTCACCACTTTTCAAACGTTCAAGTTCTTTGAAATATTTTGTAATAATGACTCCGGTCCCTTCTTTTATATGCATTTTTCGATATCGAGGATTGGAGAAACCGGTTTTGAGTAGACCTCTTTTCACCCCGATGTGCCTCTGATGGTGCCACATGTCCAAGAAATGAAACCATGGTATTTTCACCGGCCCACCTTAAAAAATGTATCCTCCATGCTACTTCAATGCCCGATATGTGTCTCAGTCATCGATCTAGGCCGCTCCATGATCTATGGTCCGTCGGGTCTCATCAACTTTCGATATCGGGGGTTGGAAAGAATGGTTTTGGGTAGACCTATTTTTTCCCCGATGTACCTCTAGTGGCGCCACGCGTCCACAAAACAAAACCATGGTATGTTCCCTGACCTGCTCTCACATAATTAAATCCTGAGCTATTTCACAACTTGATATGTGTCTTGGTCGTCAATCTGGACCACTCCAATATCTACGGTCTGCCAGGCCCCACCTTTCGCTCCTCTGCTATATTTATCCATATGCTTCCATATGTTACGTTATCATCCAAACTATCGCGATTCCATACCGATGTAGCTCCTCACTAAATTTTCGAGACTTGGATCCCATCTGAAAATTGTTATGGTGATAACAGGACCTAAACTCAAATATTCTCCTATTGAAAAGATAGCTTTGGTTGTCGTTCACGCAGTTCAAAAATTACGACACTATATATTGATTTGAAAAATTACTGTGGTTTTCGATTTCAATCCATTTCAATACGTCCTTACTAGGCGTATCATAGGGGGAAAATATAATAAATGGATTTTCATTTTACAAGAATTTGATCTCGATTTTGCTTCTGCGAAATCCAAGAAATTGCTAGTTTTTGCATAGTTAATATCCGACTTCCCTCAGTTAGATGAGGATGTTATTCATGTTGATTTATTTGTGGATGAACACATTTTCCTTGTCTCATCATCAGACCCCTGGTATGGAGATATTGTTGTCTATCTTCAAACTTTGAAGTTCCCTTGGCATCTCTTGAGAGATGATCGATGGAGTATAAGATACCAAGCTAAGAACTACCTTATCATCGATGAAACTCTATATCATTGAGGAGTAGAAAATATCTTGCATCGTTTATTGACTCACGAAGAAGTTGAGTCAACTCTAAATGACTTACACATTGGGGCTTGTGGTGGTAATCTATCCGGGCTTGAGACAACCCATAAAATTTTGTGAGCCAGTTATTTTTGGCCATCTATTTTTAAATATTGTGTCGAAGCGGTTAATAAGTTTCACCCCTTCCAAGTGTTCACTCTAAATATGCACTCGCACCCAGCCCCTCTCTATCCAGTCGTTACCGTCTGTCCCTTCAACAAGTGGGGGGTGGATTTTGTGGATTGCAACCCAAATTTGGTTGGGGGCATCAACACATTATTGTGGTCGTAGACTACTTTACTAGGTTGTCTAAGGCCATGCCTACAGTTAAATCTGATGGTAATACTATTTCTTTCTTTTTTTTCAATCAAATTATAGCCAGGTTCGGAATCCCGAGTGATATTTTCACTGATCATGGTAATCCCTTTCAGAATGAAATGATGAAAGAATTAGCATTGAAACTTGGGTTTAAACATGGTAATTCTTCCCCTTACTACCCCCAGGAAAATGGAAAAGTAGAGGCCGTGAAAAATTCTCTCAAGACCATTTTGCAGAAAACTATCAGCCAGAGAAAATCTTACTGGCATATCATGCTTTACCCAACACTTTGGTCATACCGAACCTCGGTTAAGACTTCCACTAGTTTTTCTCCTTTCCAATTAGTGCATGATGTGGAATCGATCCTACCTATTGAATGTGAAATCCCTTCTCTTATATTGGTAGTTGTGATCTTACCTAACACTTTCAATCTCGAACAATGCCTTGTACACCAAGATAGTCTAGATGAGTAGCGTCGAGACTCCTCCACGACTATCGAAGAGAATAAATAATGTGTCAAGGTCCAATATGATAAATCTGTCTATCCTCAATAGTACATTGAGGGTGACTTTGTCCTTTTGTACGACCAATCCAAAGAACTATTGGGGGCAGGAAATTTCAAACCCGTGTGGCACGGTCCCTATATCGTGTGACGTGTCTTAGAAAAAGTAGCCTATGAATTAGAATATTATGAAGGGAATATGTTGGATGAGCCCAAGAATGGGATCTACTTGAAAAGATATTATGATTGAGCCCCAATATTGGGCATAAGTCTTTGTATACTAATGTATTTTAGTGTATATATTTTTTCCCTCTTTCTTATCTTTAGCTTGCTTATCGAGTTTTCCCTTGGTTGGCAGATGTCAACGAAATCATCATACATGGAACTTAGCTTTCACCGCTTGGGTTGTTTACTCACCCAAGGGTCTACTGGTGTCTTCAAGTGGCATTTTCCTAAGGCCATCAATGAATAATGTGGCCAAATATAGCGTTGCTATAGAAATTTTACACGATTCCATTTCACATGGTATTCACTCTTTAGAATTTCACCTGGACTCCCAGTTAGTAGTATGTTAGTTGAAAGGAAGTTACCTTGTGTGAGACCCTACTCTACTCCGACAATTATTACGGGTATGACTTTTGGAACAACATTTTTATTTTATTACTTATCATCACATACCTAGAAGTTCTAATTATGTATCTTATGCATATGCTAATTTTGTTTTAGATTGGCATTTGTCACATAAGTAAAGCAAATAAAACACTTTCATCAATGTGCACATTGTAATATAAGTAAAGTCGAAGATCAATGTTTTAATATATTTTATCTCTCCAAAAAATATGGTGTTATAGTACAAAATTGGGGCTCACAGCCTCAAAATACATATACGGTCGATCATACAATAATTACGACATCTATGGCTGTGGTGTCAGATGTATGTCATGATAGAATACTATGGTGTTTGCAAGATGCTGAAAGAGTTGTACCCAAGCATGGGGCACACCTACCACCTGTTGCTGCATCACCTCTGACAAATTCTCTACTTGAACCATGTGAATCCTTTGCATCAAAAGAGACAGGTTTCCCTGCACGTTTTGAAGCACTCTATCAGCATCCCCTCCCACTGTCTTATCTCCTCGGTGCCTGTGTCGGTGTTGTGGAATTCCATCCACTTTTCTTGGACCCACATTTATGTCACATACATGTTTAGTTAGTACTTGAAATCATACAAAAATATTTTTGTTTTCTTATACAAAAATAAAAAAGAAATGAAATATTCAAAAACTTTTTCATACCTATGTCTCCGTAGGTGGAAGCTGGTGGTAACAGCATGTCCATATCTCCTCTGAAGTCAATCCCTACATAAGGGTAGTCCTCCAGAGCCATCACCTGCCGATTCCACAAGAAGAAAAACTCGTCATTGTAGGGTGTTGGAACCCTACCATCTCCTTGTTTCCTCATCACTTTGGTCCACCATGCCATGGCTAGATCGCAAGGTCCATGTGGAACAATCTCGACTCTAGGGACCAAGCCTGGAACCTGCTCGCAGAAAAAACTACACGGGATAGATGTGAACCCAAAGTTCCTCTTTCTACCCATTTTGCAGTCTTTCAACTGGCTCTTCATGTTGGCCAACAGTGAGGTGCACCAGTTGTAAACCATGGGTTTCAAGCACTCCATTGAATAGAACATAAGTGGCCTTGATTCCTGGTGCAAAGAGGTCGACCCTGTGATCCATGTCAACACTAGGAAATCAATCTTGAGACTTAGATTGTTGATCGCTCTGATCGAGAGTTGGCTCCCTACCTTCTCGGTCCCTACAATGCAATGGGTGGGTATGTAGTCCTCTATGTTCATGCCACTCCTATCTCCCCATGCTATGAGGTTGACCACCTCACCCCGAAGCGATAATCCTGTCAAGAAGTATATGTTCTCAACTTCAATCCTCAATGGTTGTCCATCAAGGTTGAAGGTTTCCGTATCTGGATCCCAGTAGTTCACTAGCATCTAGAGCAGTCTCACTTGAGCCCTCATACCTTTGAGAGCCCAAAAATTATATATCCCACATATTTTTAAGGCCATCTGAGCCCCTAGATCTCTCTCCACTGTAACATCCACCTCTTCATGCTCTCTTTCTCTCCACTCTAACACCATCCTGCAATATTCAAACCATTTTTTGAGTTAGTAACATTTTAAAAACTATATCCACATACTTGTATGTGAGCTAAAGTTTACACAGTCATGTATAGGGATGCTTGTACGCTGGTTGTTTTGAAAACATTTGCGTATAGGTATGCATATACGCAACCCAATGATCTATTATAGCCCACATATAACCTAGTTATTAAGTTGCACCTTAAAATGCTAAAAAAGGGAGACATAATTGAAAATTTTAATACACTATAAATAAAGAGAGGATCAAGATGAATTACCTGGTCTAGAAGGTTGTTGATTCTGTCACTCGTGGCTCCTGCAATCAGCAGTTGAAATTCAGGGGCAATTTGGTCCAAAATGCACTATTTGGGTAAGAAATAAAAATGGTAAAGTAAAATTAGTTTTTTGTTTTTACTATTTATAGAAAATATTTACCCACTTTGCATAGCTTTTGGTGGAGGGATTTGGTTTTGGTGGTTTTATCCACAGATTCTTGCGGTTTTTAGCGCCATGTCGCTCATTCGTAACTTTGGACATGTATTTTTCAACCAACATGTAGGATAGGTCAACAATCCATTGTGCACATTTGCATCATCCTATGACTGCAACTCATATGCCTTAGGTACAAACCCATTTAGTAGCGACATAGAACCTTCTTTATACAACTAGAAGTGTTGTTATTTCAATGGTAGAGACTTACCAAACATGGGTGCCCTAGTTAGATCCTCTATGCCATTCAGTGCACATGAAAAGATTTTTGTTCGTAGAATTGGGAGTCCCTTATAGCTAATACATGACTTTAAATTTGAACCTCATTTCTTACTCATAGGCATGCTTACCTATACCTAGTGGGACTTCCAATGAGTCTAGTTTAAGCTCTTTTCTGACTCTCTCAAAAAGCGAAAAGATTATCGAGTGAACTTGTCTCTTTCACACTCGAAAATTGGATTTGAAAGGACGTCTATTTGGTGTAAGTTTACCCCTTTTTCAAACCAAGTAGACTAAGATTACGAAAAATGATATTTTTTGGTGTTGAGTTGTAATTGCATCTCATTCTCTTGCTTGCAATATTGATCCTATTGTCGGTTCTCTCTTTTGCATTATAAGCCTATCACCTCAACAATTTGCATCATCAACCAAGAAGAGACTTGTTTATATCCTTTGCAGCTTGACACCCTATACCCAAAGAGGAAACATTCCCCTAAGTGTCCATTTCCTGCATGCACCTCCTTGCATTAAACATGGGTATGTTCCACTGCTGGAACTAGTTGCTTACTTGTGAAACTTGTTTCCTCCTTTATATCATAACATTTATTTGACTATGAAAAAACAAAAAAAGATGGGGGGGAAAAGAATATCATCTTGTATTGGCTGTAGTCATGTCGCCTTTGAACATAGAACAAAACTTTTGATTCCACTTGTCATCAAAATTTTGGGTTTATCATGACCTTAGGAAGATGAGCTCATTACTTAGAGTTTACTCCCCCGGCTGGTTACTCTTCCAGTCCCTATGCAGAGTTTGATTGGTGCCTTCTGCATCACAAAGTTTCATCATTGAGTCTATGCTACTAGAGTTATCCATATGTCTCATTCTCTTGTTCAAAGGATGTCTATCAACCTGTATCGTCCATTCCTCAGAACTCTTGACTTTGCATGTCGGCCATACCCTCAGTGTGTCTCAGTTTTACATGAAGCTATATTCCTATCGTGCACCTTGGTCCTAGTTTCATCATTGGTAGGTAACCTTGAACCCAATAGTCAACATTTCATCATTGGTCGCTGACTGGGGGGTTTCCCTTGTGTTCGGTGACAAGAAATCTATTCACACATTGGGATTCATGTAGTGTCTTGGATGCCATTATCCTTATTGGTGGTTTCCTGTCCTTTGTCATCAGTTTTCCATATTGGTTGATATTCATAGGGTCTTTTTCGTGTACCACTTGCATCTGGCACACACGAAAGACACACAGGATCATTGGTTCATGAACGCATTCTTCATCCAATTTCCTCCAAATTATTAATCTCCTGCTTTGTACCTCGTGTTGAATGACAAGAGATGCCTCAATGTTCTCCTTTAAATGGGCCTCCTTCCATCGACTTCAGCCCATCTATTCTGGAAACGAGACCTAGAGTCATATGGGTACCTAGAGGCTTGTAGTCATTAGTGGTAGGTTCTCCCACCATCGACAGTTGGGAACACATCAATGTCTCCTGATCGATGGATTCTTCAATTGTTCAACCTCAACACCTTTATTCACACTTGTAAGAATGTACTTGGTGCCTTGATACCTACTTTCATTATCGATAGGTTGTCTCGTGTTTGTTAACAATATACCTTAATGATCGGTAATCAAATGAAGTCTCATTGTGTTCTACTTCAAATCCTTTATTCACATGATGTAGACTTGCACCTTTGGAGGATCATGTAGAAGACTTGAAGACATTATTTCATAGTCGCAGTTTTCCTAAGCTGCTACTATCTTTTATTGGACCGGTACCTATGTGACTTCAATGATCATGGGAGATCAGATTGTACTTCATTGTATACAAATATCTTCAGATTGATTTTGAGACTGGTTTTACTGGGCCTTGTTCATGACTATGACAACCTTTGGCATGTATCCACCTTTGTATTTCTTATTCATGGCCATGAACAGATGTTTGGTATATTTTCACATGGATCTGCAATGTGATTCAAATTGGAACCCATGTGTGCAAATTTAGTACAGATTGTGATATTCTCATGAGAAACTAGTTCATCTAGCTAGATCTCCATTAATCCACTTCTAGGTATTATAATGTATTTCGACCATCACAGATACTCCTCTAACCTCACACATTAGGGGGAATCTATTATAGCAAGATTTGCCTCACCTTATGAAAATTTTCTCAGAAGGCCTTTTTCCATTTCCCTATGCATACTTGAAGTCCCTTTTTACAGTTCCCAGAGCTAAAAATAATATTTTTCCACATATATGTGCCCTAACTATTATACAGCACGCGTATACACAGGTTGCACCATTACAAAATGCGTACATCAGGTTTTGTGCCCAAAATTAAAAAATGGTGTCAGGTTTCCATGTCACATCACAAGATCCATGATCCTTGACCTTCCATATATTGGAAATGTTCCGACTCAACCCTTCAGTTTCATTTGAAGGTTACAAATGGGCCATATCCAAGTAGTGGAAAACAGAAGAAGAATTCAACATTGATAGAAAAGTTACTCTGGAGAAATTATTCACTTCATATTGAGTTTGCATCCCTTTATCCTTTTAAGTCTGAACACATTGTTCAGCCCACAATCTCTTCCCTACTTGATTGAGAACCTCATTTTCTCTCATATATGAGCTTGCCTTTGGTGGAGGACTGAAGTGGTGGAGGCCCAGCTGAAAGGGACTTATTTTCTCGGTTTTGAACCATGCCGACACAGAATTTTGTAATTCATTCACTTCTGTTGATTACATTTTAATAGAAATACTCTTTTCTCGTCTAATTAATGTCTTGCAAATATTCGAATTGTTATTCCATGGGCATGTTTGTTATGAATATTGATGGATTATGCTATTGAATGTGATAATTTTATATATTATCACCATATGCTTGCGTTTCTTGGTTTTTGAGGACAAGTTGCAGGTGTATTTCTTTGAGTCAAGTGCTAAACGATGGACTTCATCGAACATCTGGACGAGGTAGGCTCTTTATCTTGTCTTGTTATAATATTTGTTTATATAGCCTACTTGAGATTAGAGTTTATTTTTGTAGTCATTTCTGTTTGTTGTGGTTTACCCCATGCCATAGAGAGATTTTCCTCATAACACCCTTGCATTCTTTGAGATATTCAGAGACCTTTGTTGACCACGGTGAAAGTATAATAGAAATAACAATCCCTAAGTCCAACTACATATGTCGAAAGAACAAATCCCTAAAAAAAAATCTACAAGTAACCAACCAAACAACAATAGATAGAGGGAGCTTCCGAAGACGGGATTTCAAGCCATCGACAAAGATATGAGAAGCAATTACCCTGACCTCCACGTAACAACCCTTCTCGGTGCAAGAAACCCTCTCTTCACAGGATCACCCTCCAAGGGTATTGAAAGTGCGGTATGACGTCTAGCCCAAGTACCATGGGAACCCCCCCATAGTCACCTTTATAAATACCTAGGAAAGGTCACTATGGTTACCAACTTGCAGTCATCCTTTGGGTGGGTACAATCAACAGCGAGACTGAACACATGGGTAGGATAACAAAGTATGAAGCTTGTCCATAGGATTGAAGACATGTGGCCTGGTAATACTCCTGAGGATCTCGAATGGATTCAAGATTCATGAAGAACTGATACCAAATGAACCAGTAAGACTTAAGAAAAACCCCCAATATATGTTCTTTCCACTACAATTGGTCAATCTTTGGAGGGGTAATCTCTACTGCTCTTCTACCCATGACCTCATGCTTAGCCCCTTTGTTAGAGGGGGTTCTTGGATATGCCTATACGATAGTTGGATTTTGTCCCTCTTTAGTGTTCTACAGTCTTGTGTAGTAGTCTTGGAAAATTTACTCACTTTTCCTAGTCCAAAGACTCTAGCTCCAAGCTATTATTGGTGTACTAAAAACAAAAATGTCTAGTTTATTTTATTAGCGCATTGGTTGATTTTAATATTTTTTTTACTCAGAAGGGTGTACAAAGATGAAAATAATGATATGATGACTTGACTCCAAAATCATGCAAAAAGAATGGGATGAAAATATTCTTCTTTCAATGAATTCTATCTATAGAAAGGAGAAGATATATTTTTCTTCTTATTGGAAATAAGGACCCAAAAACATGCAAATGTCACTTTTGTTTTTTCAAATGGGAATTTTTTGAAATGCCAAACTGTCAACTTAATTTTCACGAAATCGCAAACGAAAACAAGCTATTTCAACTATGTACCAAGACACTCCAACTATGAAAGTAGGAAGAATTTTTTTTGTTTTCTTCTTTCCAGATCACATGAAAACTCAAAAGAGACACTTATTTTTCTTTTTATTTTAATCAATATGAAAGTATTCAATGACACTTTGAAAATAACTCAAAATAAAATGAAGGAGGAGAAAACAAGCACCCAAGGAATGAAATATTCAACCACAAATATGTCTTCAATGCATAAAACTCAAGCTTTCAATGGTAAAACAAAGTTTTCAGATAATTTGAAAAAATATTGCACTCTAAGATGAGACGAAAAGAAGGAGAGTTGGCTTTGTTTAAACAATGGAAGAAAATCTAAAGTAAAACCTGACAAGTTTTTAAAATCAAATGAACTCTCTTCACAAAAGTACCATTAGCACTAAAAGTTTGGGGGAGTGAGATTAAATGATCTAAACTGTACCTGCAAAAACAAAAAAGCGATTTTAATCAAATAAACAAAATGGCACACCAAAGGAAAGATTTCAAAATGACTTTGAAAAATGTTGCAGCAATGATTGTTGGGACAAATTTGAGAAATATCTAAAGGGGTGGAAGAAAGGGTAGACACAGATTTGGAAATTCTTTGAAGGATGCCCCTTCAAAAAATGGATTTTATGACTTCCCCAATAGAGTTTCCAATCCTTTGTAGATTAAATGAACCCTGCAAGATTTACCTCCCTTAAGCTCTTCCTAGACCTAATACATAATAGATATGCAAGCAATAGATTCTCCTAGATCTAAATTATACACGAAAATAATCTATGAGTTGATGGAATGAAAGATTTACCTAGTTATATGACGGTTTTCCCTCCATGATCCTTAGTTTTTAGCTTTCTCGAAGATGCCCTTCGCTCTTACAGACATGGATCTGCAAACATAGAGACACAAATAAACCTTTCACAAGATCAAATGAATCATGTATAAATGGATAATAGATCTAGTGACATAACATAAGAATATCAATTCCCTACAAAGATTATAACAATTACATACAATCAAGTAAGGAGGAAAATATTTTACATCTTCTACTAATGGACAAATGGTTTACAACATACAATTAATGAAGTTGATGTTGTCCTTTCCCGTGTTCCTTTCCCAAGATTTGTAATCAAACCACCAGTATAAGTTTTCTTTCTCCTTTATCCCTCCCTTTTCCCACGAGAAAGCCTCAATATATAGGATAATAGAGATAATATCAAAGGTTAATCTAGATAGGATCTAGATTCCCAAGATAACAAGCTTCTTGAGTTTGAACCATGAAAAATATGAGGTTTAATCTCATCTCATCAAAACTAATTGTAAATAGGGAGTAATAGACTTGATTGCACCCAATATTCTTGCAGGAAGCAATTGGTCATACTTTGAAAGAGGTCAAGCAGAGACGCTAAATTTTGGTCATAGACTGTAAAGGGACAACCAATGACCAGGCAAAAAGGGAGTGCAAAATCAAGGGAAAAGTGGTATAATTTAGTGTTTCAGACTGCTAATCTCTAGATGATGCCCATCAGGTGATTATGTGGAAAATAACTATATAACTGTGTGTGTGTGTGTGTGTGCTAATAATTTTTGAATAATTGGGTTGGTTTTCATTGATTTCAACCCTTGAAGAAAGTATGGTAGCGAATTCCGGTAGCACAATGGTTTGGGTAATGGACCCAAGTTTGTTTGATGGATAATGATATGAGTTTTTATATATTTGCAGGTAAGACTATTCTATATGGATAGTACATGTCATGTCATTTCCGGTGGTATGTGGAACATCACATAACTCCTCGCGGTTAGAGAGTTATGGCCATGTGAAGTTGGAGAACCCCCATGAGTCATCTAGAAGCCCCAAAAGGTCAAAGTAGTCAAAGTGGTTGCAAAGAAGAAATTATTTAAATAATAAATTAAAGTGATGAGTGTACTATAACTCAAAATGGATACAAAAGAAATTATTTAAATAATAAATTTAATGGAGAAATTACTAAGTGGACAAGTGGTTAGAAGTGGGTTAGCCATAAAATAAGGAAAGTGGGTTAATATGGTTAGAAGGTAATTTAAATAATAAAGCGAAGTGATGAGTGTACTACAAGTCAAAGTGGATCCAAAAGAAATTATTTAAATAACAAAGTTAATGGAGAAATTACTAAGTGGACAAGTGGTTAGAAGTGGGTTAGCCCTAAAATAAGGAAACTGGGTTAAGATGGTTAAAAGGTAACCCCTTGAGGAAGCTACATGAAAGTACAAATAATTGGCAAGGATCTCTCATTTTTAATCACACTTGAGAATATTGAATATATACAAGTGACTAAGGTAACCAAAGGATATCTAAGCTGAATTTCAGAGGGAAGGTGAAGTAAAGAAGGCCGAAATTCAAAGGAGGATAAATTATTTTGATGATGTTTTCTAAGGTATGTTATTTACAGGTCATCTCACCATTTCTTCTTGTATTTTTGGAGTTACACTCCCTAGAAAACAGGGTTTGTGGATAGTCCTGAAACTAGTCTAAAACAGGTATTTCTGGTAAAAATGCCATAAATTATTCATAACAGATCCAAATTCAATAAGACCAAATGTATTGGTTAGAGTACATTATTTAGTATTATGTGTACCATTTTCCAATCCACAAAACAAATACTCTGTGTGGGGAACACTCTACAAGTTCTCCCTCTAGAATAAGCCAGAATTCAACAAGGTATGCCATTTTTTCTATAACTATTTTTTCGAGAGGTTCCAAGTAGTGAAACCTATAGGAATTGCATAAAATACACTGAAGAACATTGTGTACTATTTTCATATCTTTATTCATTACAATTACATAGTTATGATTATTTCAATTTAGGGTTGTAGATTAATCCAAAATTAGTCATGTGAGACTAAAGTAAAGTTTGATGAAAATGCTAGTCTCTTGTTGTTAAAGTTAAGAAAGGTTTGCAGGTATGTAATCATATACACCAGGTCTATTACAGAGTTACAAATCAGATTTGGATGATGAAATTGATGAGGGATTTTGGTTGAGTTACATGTTGGTTACATGGTCGAGACAAGTAGTTGATGAGTTGGCACATACATGAGGTGTATAGTTGATGATGTTGGTACATCTTGATGAGTCATAGTTTATGTGTATTTGATGCATGATTGGTACATATTTGGTGCATGGTTGATGCACTTGTTGATGGTACAGGTTGAGGTACAAGTTGGTGCATGGTTGATGCACTTGTTTATGGTACATGTTTATTGCAGATTGTTTGGACAGGTTATTGTGACAGGTTATTTGTACAGGTTTGGTGCATGGTTGATGCATTTTTTTATGGTACAGGTTGAGGTACAGGTTGATATATGGTACATGTTGGCACAAGTTATTGGTATAGGTTGTTACAGGTTGATTACAAGTTGATTGGTACATGTTTACAATAGTATATCTCATAGTGATAGTGTGACAATGGTTCCATCATTCTACTTCTATGTCAAGGCGGTTGGACGGGGCAAGCAAAGGTGGTTGTAGCCACCTTCCGGTTGTAGCTGGAGAACATAGGGGTTTTTACCCTCCTTCTAGTTGTATCCAAATAATTGGGGAGTTGGAGCTTCCTTCAGGCTGTAGCCTGAGAAACTAGGGGGTTGTAGCCTCCTTTTGGTTGTAGCCAGAGAATTAGGGAGTTGAAGCTTCCCTCAGGTTGTAGCCTGAGAAACTAGGGGGTTGGAGCCTCCTTCCAGTTGCAGCTGGAAAACAAAGGAAGCTCCAACCCCCTNAGGTTGTAGCCTGAGAAACTAGGGGGTTGGAGCCTCCTTCCAGTTGCAGCTGGAAAACAAAGGAAGTTGTTTCTTCCAATGAATGTAATTCTTAAAGACATATAAGAAAAATCATCCCATGGTTTTCTCCCGCTTTGGGTTTCCACGTAAAAGAACTGGTGTATTGTGTATGTGTATGATTGCTCATTTGTTCATTGTTTATTTACTCTGCAATTATTGGATGATAATGCTACATTGATATACACCTACATTATATGGTTAACAAGGATTAAATTGCTCTATTATTGATTCACCCCCCTCTCAGTAATCCAACAATTGGTATCAGAGTGGGTTCCTTCAAGAAACAATTTAACCACTGGAAAGAGATCATGGATTATTCTGAGAATGGAGTACCACTGTTCAATGGTCGGAATGGTTTAAAGTATGAGATGTGGAGTGGAAGGACGAAAGTGTTTTTATAGGCACAGGGGTATTATATTTGGCTATCAGTCATTACAGGATATGATAGTTCAAAAATGGCAAAGAGTGCAGCCATGAAGGAATTCAAGAAGAATAACAAAATAGAAATGGATTTCATCTAGGAAGGATTACCTAATCCGGTAAGAGAAAAGGTTGGTAAATGTTCAACAGCCAAAGAACTTTGGAATAAGCTACATGACATATATTCTTTAGCCATCGCAGATTCAGAAAATGCCAAAGAAGATGTAGATATAGATCAAGAAGAATTATATTCACCATGTCAAATAGATTCAAAAGATGAAGAGTACATAATCACCAGAGGTGTGTCCTTTTGCTTTAATTGTGAGAAATGCGGACATCTTGAAATAGAATTCCATGAAGGAAATGAGACAAAAGAACTAATTGAAAAGGAAGACAATTATGAAGAAAAATTAATTAGTGCTTTAGATTAACTAAGATAAGAAAACAAGTCACTCAAGAAAGAATTTATGAAACAAAAAGAAAGTGTTCACATTTTTGAAGAATCCCAGCATGTCATCAAGAACTTAAGAACTCAGCTATAAGAAGCCAGAAAGATCGAAGAAAATCTTGAATATCAAAAGCAGTATTTGGAAGACAACATAGAAGCACAAAAGGAAGAAATATAAATGAGAGAGAAAATATTGACAGATCATTTGAAGGAAAGAACTAATGATCTAAACAAGCTTGAGGCAGAGTTTGGTCAAGAAGAGAAAGGACTTGAAGAAGAAATATTCTCATTTAAAATTCATCTTGAAGAAGATAAAAGAACAAAATAAGTCATGAAGTCTCAGATAATGAAGAAATAAGAAGACGTTGAGAAGCTTGAAGAAGAAGTTGTCACATTGAGAAGTTGACACATTGTGAAGAGGATTTTCATATATCTCAAAGGAACAAAAGATTTTGGATTATGGTATCCAAAAGGAAATGATATATCACTTATTGCCTACACATATGCATATTGAGAAGGTTTCATTGATGACCAATAAAGCACCAGCGGAGCATCGTTCTACTTGGGTGAGTGTTTAGTATCTTGGTTAAGCAAGAAACAATCATCAGTATCTTTATCTAAAACCGAAGCAGAGTATAATGCAGCAACAGGATGTTGTACTCAGGTTCTATAGATGAAACAAACTTTGACAGATATACATGTTGCATATGATGAGCCCATTCCAATCTATTTTGATAATACAAGCACCATCAATATCTCAAAGAACCCAGTGATGCACTCCAAGATGAAGAACATTCCAATAAAGTATCACTTTCTATGGGAACAAGTTGTAGAAAAGAACATCAAAGTTGAATATGTGGGCACAAAAGAACAAGTGGTAGACATGTTTACAAAACCAATTCCAAGAGAAGACTTTGAGTATTTTCGCCAGAGACTCGGAGTAATTTGTACTCCAAAATGAATGCTTTTGAATGTTTATCTTATAGGTCTTAGATTTACATGAGGAAGCACCATAAAGAGGATAATTCAAGTTGGGGGATCAGTTTCAGGAATATTTCAGTCAGGAGGAGTATCCCCAAGGATAGTTCAGTTAGGGGGAGCAGACCCAGATGGAAAGATACCTTTTCCATTGATGAAAAAGGGGGATAGATTTATCAGATGCAGAGCACAGAGGCATGGTTCTAGGGGGAGTGATGGTGACAGGTGGAGCATGGGTGACATGACTTCAATATTGCATCAGAATTTTTCCATCAATGCCAAAGGGGGATATTGTTGATTAATTGGGTTGGTTTTCATTGATGTCAACCCTTGAAGAAAGTCCGGTAGGGAATTCCTATAGCACAGTGGTTTGGGTAATGGACCCAAGTTTGTTTTATAGATAATTGTATGAGTTTTGATATATTTGCAGGTAAGACTATTCTACATGGATATTACATGTCATGCCATTTCTTGTGGTATGTAGAATGTCCCATAACTCCTCACGGTTAGAGAGTTATGGCCATGTGAAGTTGGAGAACCCTCATGAGTCACCTAGAAGCCCCAAAAGGTCATAGTAGTCAAAGTGGTTGCAAAGAAGAAATTTTTAAATAATAAAGTGAAGTGATGAGTGCACTATAAGTTAAAGGATACAAAAGAAATTATTTAAACAATAAAGTTAATGGAAAAATTACTAAGTGGACAAGTGGTTAGAAGTGAGTTAGCCTTAAAATAAGGAAAGTGGGTTAAGATGGTTAGAAGGTAATTTAAATAATAATGTGAAGTGATGAGTGTACTATAAGTCAAAGTGGATACAAAAGAAATTGTTTAAATAATAAATTTAATGGATAAATTACTAAGTGGACAAGTGGTTAGAAGTGGGTTAGCCCTAAAATAAGGAAAGTGGGTTAAGATGGTTATAAGGTAACCCCTTGAGGAAGATACATGAAAATATAAATAAGAGGCAATGGTCTCTCATTTTTAATCACACTTGAGAATATTGAATATCTAAAAGTGATTGAGGTAACCAAATCATATCTCATCTGAATTTCAGAGGGAAGGTGAGGTAAAGAAGGCTGAAATTCAAGGGAGGATAAATTATTTTGATGATGCTTTCTAAGGTATGTTATTTACGGGTCATCTCACCATTTTCGCAATAATTGTTTTTATAGAATGCGTCAAACCATGAAATTGGGAGGTCGTTGAGGAAACATATCCAATTATTTTTGATAAAAATTTCATCTTGTGGGTCGTTGTATTTTTATAGTTACACTCCGTGGAAAATAGGGTTTGTGGCTAGTCCTGAAACTAGTCTAAAACAGGTGTTTCGGGTAAAAACGTCATAAATTATTCATAACATATCCAAATTCAGTAAGACAAAATGTATTGGTTAGAGTACAGTCTTTATTATTCTTTGAACCATTTTCATATCCATACAACAAATATTACGTGCTGGGCACGCTCTACAATTTCTCTCTCTAGAATAATCCAGAATTCAACATGGTATGCCATTTTTTCTATAACTCCTTTTCTGAGAGGTTCCAACCAGTGAAACCTAGAGGAATTGAATAAAATACATTGAATAACATCGTGTACTATTTTCATATATTTATTCATTATAGGTACATAATATGATTATTTCAAGTTAGAGTTGTTGATTAATCCAAAATTAGTCATGTGAGACTAAAGTAAAGTTTGATGAAAATGCTAGTCTCTTGTTGTTAAAGTTAATGAAGGTTCGCAGGTATGTGATCATATACACCACGTCTATTACAGAGTTACAAATAATATTTGGATGATGAAATTGATGAGGGCTTTTGGTTGAGGTACATGTTGGGTACATGGTTGAGACAAGTAGTTGATGAGTTGGCACATACATGAGATGTATAGTTGATGATGTTCATAAATATTGATGAGTCATAGTTTATATGTATTTGATGCATTATTGGTACATATTTGGTGCATGGTTGATGCACTTGTTTATGGTACAGGTTGATTACAGGTTGTTTGGACAAGTTATTGTGACATGTTATTTGTACAGATTTGGTGCATGGTTGATGCATTTTTTTATGGTACAGGTTGATGTACAAATTAATGTATGGTACATGTTGGCAGAGGTTATTGGTACAGGTTGTTACAGGTTGATTACAGGTTTATTGGTACATGTTTATAGCAGTATATATTATAGTAATAGTGTGACAATGGTTCCATCATTCTACTTCTACGTCAGGGCGATTGGACAAGGAAAGGATAGGTGGTTGTAGCCACCTTCTGGTTGTATCCACCTTCTGTTTATAGCCAAAGAACATAGGGGGTTGTAGTCTCCTTCTGGTTGTAGCCAGAAAATTGGGGAGTTGGAGCTTCCCTTAGGTTGTAGCCTGAGAAATTAGGGGGTTGTAGCCTCCTTCTGGTTGTAGCCAAATAATTGGGGAGTTGGAGCTTCCCTCAGGTTGTAGCCTGAGAAACTAGGGGGTTGGAGCCTCCTTCCAATTGTAGCTGGAAAATAAAGGAAGTTGGTGCTTCCAATGAATATAATTCTTAAATACATATAAGAAAAAAAAATTCGTGGTTTTCTACTGCTTTGGGTTTCCATGTAAAAACATCGGTGTACTGTGTATGTGTATGATTGCTCATTTGATCATTGTTTATTTACTCTGCAATTATTTTATGATAATGATACATTGATATAAAACCCGCATTATATGGTTAAAAATGATTAAATTGCTCTATTACTGATTCAACCCCCCTCTCAGTAATCCAACAATTGGTATTAGAGTGGGTTCCTTCAAGAAACAATTTAACCATTGGAAGGAGATCATGGATTATTCTGAGAATGGAGTACCATTGTTCAACGGTCAGAATGGTTTAAAGTATGAGATGTGGAGTGGAAGGAAGAAAGTGTTTTTACAGGCACAGGGGTATTATATTTGGCTATCAGTCGTTACAGGATATGATAGTTCAAAAAGGGAAAAGAATGGAACCAAGAAGGAATTGAAGAAGAATAACAAAATAGCAATGGATTTCATCTGGGAAGGATTACCTAATCCGGTAAGAGAAAAGGTTGGTAAATGTTCATCAACCAAAGAACTTTGGGATAAATTACATGACATATATTATTTTCCCTCTATGTTCCTTTCCAAATGATCACTCCAGGAGATCGACATAATATCCTAAGTGATTCTCGTAAGCTATAGTGAGTGGAAATAAAGGAGCTTAATTAATTATTTGGTGTCATGGGGGAGAAAAAAAATCTTATTAAAAAGTGACATTGAGTAATTAAGTGAAAAGGTGTTTTAAATGAATTCGATTTTATAAAGTCACTTTACTTCATTAAAAGGGTAAAAGGGTCAGCAAAATGGTGAATGAGAAAATAAAAGAGGAATGAGGGTGCCCTCTCTCATTATGCATTATTATTTTCTAAAAACGAATTGGGGTGATCTTGTTAGCACTAGAAGCTGTCCTTAGACTGCTTGAAGGGCAATCCTAGTACCCATTTGAGAATAAATGATTAAAATTGATTTTATTCTTAGTGGATCAACAAGACTCTAAAAGAGAAAGAGAAGGCAACAAATTGTCTATAGATCAGTGATCTTTCACCATTGGGAAATGGAGTTTGTTGTATCTCATAAATAGGAGGAATTTAAGAAAAATACCAGATACGCTCAGTATGTTTAAAATATGGAAGCATTGAGAAAACAAAAATAAATTACAAAGAATAATTATGCAATCTATAAGATGAATATTCAAAGAACAAAAATCATGTTTTCTAATCAAATAGAAGACAATTGAACACACAACATAACTAATGGGAAATTACAATGAATCATTCATTGCGTATGAATCTACAAGATATGAAAATATTTTATCATCAAAACTCACTGTTTATTCAAATGAGATGAAGAGGGAAAAAAAGCACAAGAATTACAGACTGGTAAAAAATGTATCTGAATCTTTAATGATCAATTACAATAGAAAATGGTTGCCCTCAGGATTACATTAAAAACACATAGGTTTATGCTTACTCCATCCATCTCTTGGGTCTCCCCACTGAACCATTTTACATTGAAAGTTTAAAAATATATATACAAATGCTCATCAAGCCAATCTTTAACAAACTCCTACAAAAATAGAAAAAGAGAAATATTCCTTCCACAAAAATTGGAATAGGCTGCAAGGTGTCTTGAATTGATGGAGCTACTGGAATTGATCCTATGTATTTTGAAACCAATTTCCACTTACTACGTTTGTGCCTAGAAATATGGGATATGTCTACCACATAATCATCAAGTTTCCTCAAAATTTAAAATTGCCAAGTGGTTCAACTACTATGTCATCAAAAATTAAGATGGTGATTTGATATGATCCTTCAAATGTTGGAGTTGACTTGGACACGTTCTACAACTACAAGTCCAATAAGCACTGATCTGGACTGACTGTGTGATTTCACAACGTCTAGGAAAAACTCGCTGCGAAATATTTGTTTCATGATGATCTTGGCAAACATGGTTGTTTGTGATGTATTTGGTTATACCATCACCCTATACAAATGTACTATCATTGGCCAAATTATTTGGAGGATTCAAAAATAATTTCAAGGATGATAGTAGAACATGTTGTATTCTCCATTCCCTCTGGGCACATCATGTTTCTGCTATTTCACGTAGCTCCTAATCAATATTAGTTTCATTCGATGGATCTTCTTGATTGATGTTATGTTGTTCATTTTTTGTAGGTTGTTCAATGCTAAATTTTGATTTTGATATCTGATAAAATTTCAATCCTTCCCCAGAAGGATTTGGAAATAGTGGTGGATGCAAAGCATATAAGTCGCTAATGGAAGTAGACAGAGACTCAAAACACTCCTTTTCTTTATCCCAATCAACTTCAATTTACAAATTCCAAACAGAATGGGGAAGATGGTCCATGTTAGGAGTATATTGGTCGAGCACCAGTGGAATGTCACAGAGGTTTCCTTTATTTTCAATTCTAATACCAAAATATCTTCTAACATTTCAGTCTTCTTTTCAAGGACTTGAATGTTCAACTTTGCAATCTCATCTTTTGGACCATCACTTTCATACCACACTCCTACTTGCTTCTCTTCGTCGAGGGAAATCATAAGAAATTTGAATACATGAGAAGAATTACTAAGTTGTATAGCATTAAAATGAAAAAATTGTCACACAACCTATTGATACATAAGATCCCTGCTCATGATACTTGGTTGTTCATGGTAATATTTTGATTTCTTTGCCTGCAAATTATAGGTCCAGTTCCATCCATTCCATAGCCCTTTTTTTTACATGTAAGCATAGTTTGGATGGCTTAATGAATAAATAGCAACTCCAAGCCCAAAGGTGTTAGACCCCCCAATATATTAATATCTTGGATTCTCTTACCAATTGTACAACTCACACCATATTTACACTTTGGTTCATGCATGCACTGTTCAACAGATATTTGAAACTTCTCTTACCAACACGTGTGTGTCTTATCCATTTTGCATCGTGGGCTCTACTTGCAGCTTAACACTTTTAGTATTTGACACCTCGAAGCTACTTCCTTGACACTTGGACATTCGAAGGACTAGCTGAGAGGAACTCTAGTGTATGCATTTTTATTTTTACTCTCATGAATATATCCCATATTGGCTAGGCGAAAATGCACAAAAGTGCTTATATAGACCAATGGTGAATAACCGCTTCGACGCATTGTGCACAATAGCAGTGCCCCTTGTGGGATCCTCCTTGGTGACTTAGCAGATGGTATTGGCGATGATTGTTATGAGATATGACTTTAACCCTTGCACATTTGGTGACTGTGGTGACTTAAATTGTTGTGCCAATTGGTGCTTAGACTTGGAGATTGAACTAGGCCCAATATTTTTACAAGAAGTTTTTCTAAGCCCGATTTTTTTATGAAATAATAGAAGCCTATTAATATTAAGAACAAGAACCTTCACTCATATGATATTTATCATTTCTATAACATTCATGATTTCGAGTACTATGATTCAATCCATAAGATATAACCTCTTGTGGAGAACAAGGGAAATTTTGGTAGCTAATTTTTGGAGTACCATGGATCTACTCATGAGACCCATAAACCTGTTCAATGGAGATGTTACTAGCTACACTTGGACCTGGATATTGTAAGCAAGTTCCAAAATATTTATGTGGATGATCTAAAATGTATTGGGAATTCTGACTAGTTGCAACCAACTCTGTCTCGAACTGGATGTTCATATATGGATATTACTTTGAGACTATGAAGCTTTTTCCAAAGGTAGAGGTGATAGGTATATAATTGACTCTAATATTTCCACCAAGCTACCAAACAAATACTTCTCAATTGATCCACAGATGATCACTTATTTATGTCTCCACTTTTCTACATTTCATGTTTTTATTTTTCATGAAGGTAATGTCAATGTAGGCACAAATACGCATTCCCCCTGATGCTTTGTTCTCCTCCAACCAAATAGACTTGCAAAGCGATACAAAATTGACAAAGGATCACCAATTTTGACGAGTCAATATTGGTGCTAACAGTGGCTCCAACTACGAGGTGAAAAAGAACCCGAAGACCCTGTGCCTTATCCATTGTCCTTCTCCCAAACTACAAACTGATCTGTGTCCTTCTCCAACTAAAACCAAAATGCAACCCAAACTGTCCACTGGAATCTGAAAATAATGTTGCAAAAACCCACTGTTGAAAAACATGCTCAGAGTGTTGAGCTTATTCATCACACCTACCTACTCTAAGCTGTTGAAAATCACTGCAAAATCATGTGAAATGAAAAACCCAGTGAAA
>JASDQU010501298.1:39200-92495 GCA_032191745.1 Picea mariana | reverse complement strand
GCTTACCTTTGTTTATCATTGTGTAGCTGAAAGAACTTTCGAACTGTATTCACTGGTCATTCTTATATTGACTGTGGGATTGAGTTTCATTGAGTTTGCAATACATTAATCTTGGGATTTGAACTTTATATGACTTGCCCAATCATTAAATCTTTGAAAATACATAAGGCTTTGATTAAACTTTTTATATACATGTGATATAATCCTTATGATAATTTTCATAAACTTAGGCTTGTCAACTATATGAATTCGGTTTGGCACTTTGGTTGAATGTTGATTGGTACATGGGCGCATATATAATTTTAGTGTTAACCTATACGATGAATGTTTTGAACACTATGATAGTGTTGGCGTGTATTGGTTGGATTTTGATTAGTTATACACATGACTTAATAGATAATTCATCATTACGATTTGAATAGCCATATCGACAGTTGTACTGTGACCACTATTGCTCTGCATGGCGGTAAAAAACTCTACCACCCTCGCACACTTTGCATTAATGCTTGCCTCCTTACCAGGGTTACCTCTGTTGATTTTTGGGAAAATCTTTGAGCCCACTCTATTCAAATCCTTGACCCTTATCTCGGCTCACTGTGTGTTATCTCCTGGCTCCCGAAGGGCGAATTTGAACTCCCATGGTGTTCAGAGTTGGTGTTGGTTTCATTTTGCCAGAGAAGACTACCCCGTAATTGCTGCCAGAGTCACGTTTTTGCATGAGTGATTCTGGGCAAACTGGTTCGAATTAGCTCAAGACGTTGAAAACCCAGAACCATTTTTAGCCCCTTTACCCTCATCGCAGGCGATTTCCTCAGAAATTGAGTGGCTACAAAGATCTAACTCTGGTTTTCCAGGTCAATTTTTCAGTGGTGGGAACATGCGTTCTGAGTCTGTATGCATTTCCTCAGATCTGTTCTTCAGAACTCCCTCTCACCTGTCAAGCTATCTCGTCGTTATACAGGTATGTTCGATATCAACCATTTTTTGTAAATAATCCTTGTTTATATAACGAATTCGAATTCGGTTGTGGATTGGCTCTGTTTCCAGCATTGATTTGCTCATTTACATTGCATGCATTCTATATATGGACTGGATTTGAATAGAAACACATTTTAATTCGATTTACGATTTGATTATGCCCAGTATAGAAGTCAATATATTTTGATTGGATTTGAGTAAATCTTCGTGTGAATTCGTTTGATTATTTTCCTTCTAATGAATTGGTTTGTAAAGGAAATTTTTCATATTTAGTTTGAAACACAATCATGCTCAGATTTGGTTTAATTGTGATCCGTGTGCTATAGTTGATAAACGGATTGATTGAGTTTGATTGTTACGATGTTGTTCTATATTTAATTGATTCCAAATTAATCAATCATGTTTGCTTACTGTGCAAATCGAAATCCATTTCAAACCGTTCTTGATTAATCCTGTCACGATTTTGGTTATCTGACGGTTATCATTTGAATTCGTTTTTAACCTAAATCGCTTGCTTACGGTTATCATAATAATCCAGTTTGATTCACAGATATAGTGAAAGGTTTGCGATTTGTTTTGTGTTCAATTGAGTATCAAAACAGTTTCATAATACATGGATTTGATTTGTTGAAGAAATATTATGATCCTGATAAATGTGATCTCATTTACCCGACTTATGATTATGATTGAAACAGAGCATTTCTATTCTTTGCATTCAATTAAATGATATGACTCACGTTGGTATATTGTTATAGCTATAATGATTGGAATTTGATTTTGTTGGATTGAATCGTATCCTTGTTTAACAGTCATTTATGATATATTTCACTATCGATTTCAATTGGATGTGAAACAATCTTATTACTTCGATTATAGCTCTGAAGCCCCGATTTTTGTGGTAACAGAACAACAGAGTATTCCTATCTCTGTGTGCAGTTGAATCATTTTGATCATGTTTAATGTTGAATGATAAAATCACTCTGATCTCAATGATTCGTTTTTAATTGGATGATGATTAATTTTAATTCCTTAAAAAGATTTGAATTAATCTCAATGTTGATCATGTATGCTATTTTAGACTAGCTACAGAATCAGATGATTTTGTAGCTAAGTCTGTAGAGTCAAATTTTTATTGTTTTTCTAATGAAATGTCTTTCTCATTAGTTATTTGTGTTCTATTGAAGGTAAATTTGAATTGCAGTAGAGTTTATGAGAAGTTAGGGGATATTTCAAAGATTTCATTTGCATTTTGATTTCTTAGTTTAGTTGATTTTGGGATATTTCCCAGATTATGTAAAACATTCTGATATTATCCACAAGGAGGTTTTACCTTGTGGAGAAACTTATATATACTTATGATTTTTGTAATAATGTTCATCCTCATTCGTGGGAGAACAAGGATATGAAGTTCTAATACAGACTGAAGCAAAACTTGGTGTTTTGTCACAGCTTTAGCTTCTCATTATATCAACACTTTGTTTCATGTTGTGTATATCAATTTGTATCTGGGTTATGACTACTTTAGCTATCTAAATCAAGTGCAAATGATATAATTTTAATCATATTAATTCACATCTGGTTTCTTCCAAGTGTATAAAAGACATAATAATTGTCGAATTCGGTTTGTGAATGACAGGTTTATCTTCTTCATGAATTGAATTGTTAAATATAGGTCTTTGCATAACAGGTTTCCCTTATTGCAGAGAGTTATAATCATAAGATTGTTATGATTCTTTTTATGTCTTGTTTGTCCTGTTAACACTCAAAGAGCAGCACAACTTATCGTTTACGAAAATCTTTTGGAAAAACCGGTGCGAGTTTCCTTCCTCCGACCAGCTTTGAAGTCATCATACACAGGGCAGACTTGGAGCGTTTCCAGGTCAGTTAGTCTTTTGTTTACTGTTTTTCATTAGAAGTTTAGTTCAGATATAAGTTTATTTAGATATAGTTGTTTAATATATTAGATTGTTCAATTTCAGTAATGTTTATTTCTTTTTCATAAAATATAAAAATCAAAAAGATTCCTGGCTGTCTTAGGGCAGAAAACACATGAGTTTTGCAGGTTTTAATTAAATCTGTAGGTTGTTTATAGTGTACATTTGTGAATAAGTAATATTGCAGCTGGTAATTAGATAGTTGATTTGAGTTATTACAATAGTAATTAGTAGATTGTATATAATAGTTAGAACAGTTATATTTAGTTTTAGTTTAATTTAATAGTTTATTTTAATTAGATTAGTGTGTTAGTTTATTTGTTTTAGTTAATTTGTTTTATTAGTTTTAGTTTGTTTTAGTTAATTTTAGTTTGTTTTATTAGTTTTATTTTGTTTTATTTTGTTTTATTTGTTGTAGTTAAATTAGCTAATTAGATTAGTTTTCTCTTTGGTTTTCTTAAGACCTTAGAGCGGCCAACGGAGCCGTTAAACTCGTCAGGGTGGTTCATTCTAAACGGCTTGGGTTATTAGACAACCCCAGACCGGTTCCACTCTCTCAGTTGACGGACGGTCAATTTCACCCGTCAACATGGACCCAAGTTTGTTTGATGGATAATGGTATGTGTTTTGATATATTTGCAGGTAAGAATATTATAGATGGATAGTATATGTCATTCCATTTCCAGTGATTTGTGGAACATCACATAACTCCTCACGGTTAGAGAGTTATGGCCATGTGAAGTTGGAGAACCCTTATGAGTCATCTAGAAGCCCCAAAAGGCCAAAGTAGTCAAAGTGGGTACAAAATAGAAATTATTTAAATAATAAAGTGAAGTGCATCCAACCTTTTCGTTTGAGCGAGAAGGAAGTAGCCACCTGAGAGAAGGAGTTCGAAAGCGAAAAGGAAGTATTGGATCTGTCCCTCCCTACCCTAGTAGGCCCTTCCAGAAACTGTCCTACTTTAGAGTGTACTATAAATCAAAGTGGATACAAAAGAAATTATTTAAATAATAAATTTAATGGAGAAATTACTAAGTTTACAAGTGGTTAGAAGTGGGTTAACCCTAAAATAAGGAAAGTGGATTAAGATGGTTAAAAGGTAACCCCTTAAGGAAGATACATGAAAGTATAAATAAGAGGTAAGGCTATCTCATTTTAATCACACTTGAGCATATTGAATATCTATAGGTGATCGAGGTAACAAAAGGATATCTAAGCCGAATTTCAGAGGGAAGGTGAAGTAAAGAAGGCTGAAATTTAAGGGAGGATAAATTCTTTTGATGATGTTTTCTAAGGTTGATTACAGGTTGTTTGGTACAAGTTGGTGCCTAGTTGATGCACTTGTTTAATGTACAGGTTGAGTACAGGTTGAGGTATAGGTTGGTGCATGGTTGATGCACTTTTTTATGGTATATGATGATTATAGATTGAGGTACAGGTTGGTGCATGGTTATTGCACTTGCTTATGGTACATGTTGATTATAGGTTGTTTGGTATAGGTTGGTGCATGGTTGATGCACTTGTTTATGGTGCAGGTTGATTACGGGATGATTGGTACATGTTTACAATAGTATATCTCACAGTGATAGTGTGACAGTGGTTCCTTCATTCTACTTATATTTCAGGGTAGTTGGACGAGGCAAGGACATGTGGTTGTAGCCACCTTCTAGTTGTAGCCAAAGAACATAGGAGATTTTAGGCTTCTTCTGGTTGTAGCCATAGAATTGGGGATTTGGAGCTTCCCTCAGGTTGTAGCCTAAGAAACTAAGGGGTTGTAGCCTCCTTCTGATTGTAGCCAAATAATTGGGGAGTTGGATCTTCCTTCAGGTTGTAGCCTGAGAAACTAGGGGGTTATAGCCTCCTTCTAGTTGCAGCTGGAAAATAAAGGAATTTGGTGCTTCCAATGAATGTGATTCTTAAAGACATATAAAAAAAATAATTCTGTTCTTTTCTCCCACTTTGGGTTTCCACGTAAAAAATTGGTGTATTGTGTATGTGTATCATTTCTCATTTTTTCATTGTTTATTTACTTTGTAAATATTTGATGATAATGCTACATTGATATAACACTTGCATTTTATGGTGAAAAATGATTAATTTATCTATTAGTGATTCATCCCCCCTCTCAGTAATCCAACAATTGGTATTAGAGCAGGTTCCTTGAGGAAATAGTTTAACCACTAGAAGGAGATCATGGATTATTCTAAGAATGGAGTACCACTGTTTAATGGTCAAAATGGTTTAAAGTATGAGATGTGGAGCATAAGGATAAAAGTATTTTTATAAGGACAGGGGCATTATATTTGGCTATCAGTCGTTACATGATATGATAGTTCAAAAAGGGAAAAGACTGAAGCCAATAAGGAATTGAAGAAGAATAACAAATTAGCAATGGATTTCATCTAGGAAGGATTACCTAATCCGGTAAGAGAAAGGTTGGTAAATGTTCATCAACCAAACAAATTTGGAATAAATTACATGACATATATTCTTTACCCATCACAGATTCAGAAAATTCCAAAGAAGATGCAGGTAGAGATCAAGAAGAAATATGTTCACCATTTCAAACAAATTCAGAAGATGAAGAGTACATAATCAACAGAGGTGTACGTTGTTTTTCTTTAATTGTGAAAAACATAGAGATATTGAAATATAATGCCATGAAGGAAATGAGACAAAAAAAGATTGAAAAAGAAGAAAATTATGAGGTGGAATTGATTAGTGCTTTATATGAACTAAGAGAAGAAAACAACTCACTCAAGAAAGAATTGATGAAACAAAAGGTAAGTGTTCAGATTCTTGAAGAAGCCCAACATGTCATTGAGAACTTTAGAACTCATCTAGAGGAAGCCAGAAATATCAAAGAAAATATTGAATATCAAAAACAGTGTTTGGAAGCCAACATAGTAGCACAAAAGAAAGAAGCAAAAATGAGAGAGAAGATATTGACAGATCATCTTAGGGAAAGAGCTAACGATATAAACCAACTTGAGTCAGATTTTGGTCAAGAATAGAAAGCACTTGAAGAAGAAATAACCACATTAAAAATTCATCTTGAAGAATCAAAGAGAACATAAGAAGTCATGAAGTCTTGGATATTAAAGCAAGAAGAAGAGGTTGAGAAGCTTGAAACAGAAGTTGTCCCATTGAGAAGTAAAATCATCAAGCTCAAAAAGAACGTTGAAGTGACAGCAACATCCACATCAGTTACAGAGAATGAAGAGAAACACTCTAGGTTGCTAGAAAAGAAGAATGAAGAAAATATAAAGATTTATGTAGAAGTAATCAAAGGAAGGAATCATGGTCAACTAGAATCTAAGAAAACTATTGAAGATACATCTTCAAGAAGACCATATTTGTTCAATACACAGAGAATCTTAAATCATGATCATGATCATTCAAAGCAGAAATTCAGAAGGACTACACCAAAAACAAGATCATTCACTCCCATGTATGCAAATTGTTTTTATGGTCATTGTTTTTATTGTACTAATTTTGGAAATAAGGTTGCAAATTGTAGGGATTATAAAAGAAATGTTCGAGCAAGAAGTGCCTATGTGGTCACACGTAACATTGAGTGTTACAAATTTCATAACTATGGACACATAGCTAGTGATTGTAGAAGCATGATTGATACTTCCATGAAAGAGAACATTGATATCAAATATACAAAAGTATGGATAAGAAAAAAGGAAGAACAAGTGAACAAAGACCAGGTACAAGAGATCACAAGATTGACAATAAAACGAGATGAAGAAAATTCTACAAAGAAAAAGAAATATGTTAGATATAGAAAGGTTTGGAAAACAACTGACATAAAAGTAGGACATGTAAATAAGGAATAGGTTCAATAGATTGTACTTTCATGAATGGTAGTGAAAGATGAATCCACAGATAGAAAGAAATAAGTCAGAGTTCATAGAGATAATGAATCTACCAATGAATATGATGATGAATACACATCGGAGCAGGAATTGTTTTGAGCCATCCGCCTTAGAGACTCCCAGGTAATATGAATATTAGACAGGGGGAGTCTATGCGATAGCTATGAAAGACCAAAGAACCATACTTCGATAATATTGCAGAGCTTGAGAAGACAGATTCAGAGCAGTCAGTTAGCAGAAGTACAATTTGATAGATTAATCAAGACTTCATGATAGTATAGTGATAAATGGATCAACATTATGGACAATTGCACAAGTAGAGTCTTAGACAATATGGACAAGGATGGATTCATAAGAAAACTTAGCAGATTTGGATAGATATATGATAGTGGATGAGAGCATGGATTCATAGATTGGTTCATATACAAAGGAACATTATCATAATGGATGATAATTACACAGGAAATGGATCGAACAATGATAATGGATTCCAAATTGACAGATATTTTTTGAACACATGCAGTGCATACAAAATTTCACATTCAAAACAAAGTAATTCTTGGAAACACAATGAAAAAAATCCCTACGAACTATGGAAAGGAAGCGCAGACAACAACCTCTACATCAAGCATCCATACCAGATGTAATGGAGACAATTGGACAGGTGGCACAATTTCAAGCAACACCAAAGGAATCACATGTATTAGAAGTGAAGAGGATTTTCAGATATCTCAAAGGAACATAAGAGTTTGGATTATGGTATCCAAAAGGAAAGGATCTATCACTTATTGCCTACATAGATGCAGATTGGGCAGGTTTCATTGATGACCGACGAAGCACCAGTGGATAAATGTTCTACTTGGGTGAGTGTTTAGTATCATGGTTAAGAAAGAAACAATCATCAATATCCTTATCTACAACCAAGGCAGAGTATATTGCAGCAACAACATGTTGTACACAGGTTCTATGGAGGAAATAAACTATGACATATATACAGGTTGAGTATGATGATCCCATTCCAATCTATTGTGATAATACAAGCACCATCAATATCTCAAAGAACTTAATGATGCAATCCAAGATGAAGCACATTATAATAAAGTATCACTTTCTACGGGAACAGGTTGCAGAGAAGAACATCAAAGTTGAATCTATGGGCACAAAAGAACAAGTGGTGGACATCTTTACAAGACTGCTTCCAAGAGAAGCCTTTGAGTATCTTTGTGAGAGACTCAGAGTAATTATTACTCAAAAATGAATGATTTTGAATGATTATCTTATATGTCTTAGATATACATGAGGAAGCACCATAAAGAGGACAATTCAGGTTGGAAAATAAGTTTCAGGAAGAATTTAGTTAGGGGGAGTATCCCTAAGGACAATTCAGTTAGGGGGAGAAACCCTGGATGGAAAGATACATTTTCCATAGATGACAAAGGGGGAGAGATTTATCAGATGGAAAGGTAAATGTAAAGGTAAAGGTAAAGGTAAAGGGGGAACGTGAGTGACATGACTTCAGTATTGCATAAGATTGTTGTCATCAATTCCAAAGGGGGATATTGTTTATTAATTAGGTTTGTTTTCATTGATGTCAACCCTTGAAGAAAGTCTGGTAGCGAATTCTGACAGCACAATGGTTTGGGTAATGGACCCAAGTTTGTTTTATGGATAATTTTATGATATATTTGCAGGTAAGAATATTCTATATGGAGAGTACATGTCATGCCATTTCCATTGGTATGTGGAACGTCACATAAATCCTCACAGTTAGAGAGTTATGGCCATGTGAAGTTGGAGAACCCTCATGAGTCATCTAGAAGCCCCAAAAGGTCAATGTAGTCAAAGTGGTTTAAGATATTTTAGAAGGTAAATAATAAAGTGAAGTGATGAGTCTACTATAACTCAAATTGAATACAAAAGAAATTATTTAAATAATAAAGTTAATGGGTAAATTACTAAGTTGAAAAGTGGTTAGAGGTGGGTTAACCCTAAAATAAGGAAAGTGGGTTAAGATGGTTAAAAGGTAACCCCTTGAGGAAGCTACATGATAGTATAAATAAGAGGCAAGGCTCTCTCATTTTAATCACACTTGAGCATATCAAATATCTACAGGTGACTGAGGTAACCAAAGGATATCTAAGTTGAATTTCAGAGGAAAGGTGAAGTAAAGAAGGCTGAAATTCAAGGGAGGATAAATTCTTTTCATGATGCTTTCTAAGGTTGATTACAGGTTTTTTGGTACAGTTTGGTGCATGGTTGATGCACTTTTTTATGGTACAAGTTGAGTATAGGTTAAGGTACAGGTTGGTGCATGGTTGATGCACTTGTTTATGGTACATAATTATTACAGGTTGAGGTACAGGTTGGTGCATGGTTGATGCACTTGCTTATGGTACATTTTGATTATAGGTTGTTTGGTATAGTTTGGTGCATGGTTGATGCACTTGTTTATGGTACATGTTGATTACATGTTGATTGGTACAAGTTTACAGCAGTATATCTAACAGTGATAGTGTGACAGTGGTTCCATCATTATACTTATATTTTAGGTCGGTTGGATGGGGAAAGGACAGGTGGTTGTAGCCAGTGAACTAGGGAGTTGGAACTTCCTTCAGGTTGTAGCCTGAGAAACTAGGGGGTTGAAGCCTCCTTCCAGTTGCAACTGGAAAATAAAGTAATTTGGTGCTTCCAATGAATGTATTTCTTAAAGACATATAAGAAAAAACATTACGTGGTTTTCTCCTGCTTTGGGTTTCCACGTAAAACATCGATGTACTGTGTATGTGTATGATTGTTCATTTGTTCATTATTTATTTACTCTACAACAATTGAATGATAATGCTACATTTATATAAAAATTTCATTTTATGGTGAAAAAAGACTAATTTCTCTATTATTGATTCACCCCCCCTTTGAGTAATCCAACACACCTTATATTTTTCATAAGTTTTCATGTTCTGTACATATTTGATCATAATCATAATAATATTGAAATGTATAGACAATGTCTCTTACAAATTGATCCCATGTATGTATGCAGGCAACTGGAAATGATTTTCACCATTTCTTGGCTTGGCCTATAAATGTAAGAGTAAAAATCCTGCATAAAATGCCATCATCAATGTCATAAAAAGAAGAATTTGTAAAATTTTGAATAAATTGAAAAACATGATCATATGTAGAAATTTTGCTCTTACCATCGAATTTTACCTTCGACAAGTACTTTACTACATTTTTTAGAGTGTTTCAGGATGCTCATCTAGAAACAAAACTCCAAATAGGAAGTTTATGAGCCATTAAAAATGAATAATAATGTTAAAAAAATATCTCAAACAAGAATCAAATTATTATGTGCACTCATCAGTGGCCCTCCTTCTAGCACCAAAAATGCTGATGGAAAAAAAATAACCATGTTCAACATCATAGGGAGATCCCCTGGTCAAGGTCCCAATTAGACCCTTATCCATTGAAATGGTGATTCTGATTAGTTCTATTGATCTTCAATTATCCTTGTTCTAAGACTAGCCTAGTCTAATGTTAATCTAATATGGATTATTTTATATATATACAAATTTATATACACAAATTTATACCTGCTAATATATATTGTTACCTACTTTTATCAATAGACAAAAGGAAAGGGATTACTTTCTTGCAGCATGCTTGCAAGAAAGTAACCGTAAGGCTGACACAAGGGCTCAACTACACCACAATGGATTTCTCTCTTACGAAATGAGACTTTAGGAAATGAAAAATAAATTATGCAAATGCATATCTAATCTATGATGCAAGTAAATAAAATAAAAACCTATCTTAATTAGGAGAAGGTTAGCCTTACTCCCAATCCAGAGAAAGAATATCTAATAAGAAGAGGGAAAGACTGTAATTGTAATTGAGGTTAAGATGGACCTACAAATCATCAAAATAGTTCAAATATATATAGGTTGTTCAAGGAAATACACAATGAAATAAGTATGATAAATAGTTATCAAAAACCTCATGTATATACCCAAATACAATCATGTGAAATGAATTCATTGTGAGATTTATATTGAACTAATGAAAAAAATCATTTTAATCCAATATAAAGGGAAATAAAGACAATTTTGAAAATAATCCCCTTGGATGTTGTGAATCGTCTTCATTTTGTCCTTTCTCTGAGGGAAATCTTTCTATAGGTGATATTCTTTGCATCCCCATCATTCGATTGGTGGTCTTTCCCTTTTTCCCAATGATTCTTCTCTCTTGGATTCATCCTTAGCATACTAGTCGAACTGATTTTTATTTGGGATCTTTCTATTGAAAGTAGGTTTGAATCCTTTATTTCTCTAATCAGAATTCTCCTTCTTCTTATCCATCCAAGATTTCTTCAAATACTCTCTACCCTTTCCTTTTTCATACAGGTACTTAGCCTTCCTAATGGTCTTAGTCAAAGTCCTAGGTTCATCATATTGAATCTTCTCTTTATAAAAGGATGGAATTCCAATCAAAACCTATGTACTTTCACCTTATCATCTTCTATAAACTCCACATACTTTAGTAGCCCCATGAACTTCTTTTCATACTCTCCCATGATCATGCTTCCCAGACTGAGTTCAAAGAAATCCTGCATTTTCTTGTCATATAATTCTCTGAAAGGTAATCCTTTTGAAAACATTTCTTGAAATGATTCCAAGTGATCCTATTCTCATTAATGTGCTCAACTTGCTTTAGTTGATCCCACAACATAATAATTTTTCCATGTACATGTTATGTGGAAATTTTGGCTTCTAGGTTTGATGAGTAGTTATGAAATTGAAAATACCTCCTCAGTCCAAGAAGCCATGCCTCAACATCATCTTCCCTTTCTCTTTCACAATCAAATTATGGTGGCTTAAGATTCCTCTGCTCTCCTTGAAAACTGTCGAATTCATGTCTTGTTATTTTGTGCCTAATAGGAGACACCCCTGGACTACTTAGGGAATCTTCAGATGAAAAAAAATTCCATGTTGAGTAGAGAGGTTAGTGATGTCTATGACTTCTGCTAGCACTTCTTGAATAACCAGTTCTTTTGTGGTCATCTATTCTTTCATGACATCTTCCATCTTCCTCCTCTTTTGAGTTTGATCCATTCTTTGTTTGTCGCCACAATTGATTTAAGCTTTCCATCACTTGAGAATTTATCTTTTTTTATTCTCTTATCAGTCTCTCATTGTCTTCTATGCAACCCTGCACTTCTATTTTCAGGCTTCTCACAATCTCTAACAATGTTTCTTGGTCCCCTCTGGCCTGGTGTTCGTTGGATTCTGTCTCTGCATTACCAACACTAATATTTTGACCTTTGGACTATTTATAATGGCTGGAAGCTCCCTCTCCTTCTTCCATTTCATGAATATCCATTCTTATATTGAACATATATGTTTACACCCCCTAATTTTGTAAAATGTGCAAGCAACCATTTTGTTAGAATTATGCATATTATAAAAAAAAAATTCAAACAATGCTACATGTCCTTTTTCTTATCAATTCATGAAGAATATATTAGCATTCTCCATATTATAAAAATTCCATGTTATCCTCCTCTGAATCATCTTTCCAATGAATTTCATCTTGCCCCAATTCAATATTTGAGCTAAAAGTTATGGCTTCCCCCAAAAAAATCACTTTCAACCCCTTTTCTTTTGTTTTACAATAGGATATTATCGGAATATTCCATAACTCCTTTAACTGGTACAAAATTCGAATTATGAACAGACTCTTCCTTCAATCCACTTTCCTTGTGACCATGGCTCTAAACCACAGGTTTATTCACTCTTTAGCGCCTTCCTCTATATTCTTCTACACATGAGCTTATTTGAACACAATGTAGGAGCCTGGAGGGATTGGTTACTACTACGCCTTTCGTGCCTCTAATTGACCCCTTTACCTTATCATGAGGTCTTTGCTAGGACCAAGTCCTATGGACTTCGGCCTTTGATTATTCTCCCTTTTTCAATCTTCCAACTTCTCCCGTAGTAAAATTTGTCGAAACCTTTCTATTAGCTCCACTAGCATATCAAACGGTAGAGATTTGATCTCCCGTCGACTGAATGATCCTGAATCATCTGGAGGCTTCAATAAGATCGATGGTCATGACTTAATCAAACGTTGAGATGGATGACCTTAATCAATTCGACACTTTGGTGCTCCGGGACTCCAGAAAATTACAACTCCCAAGTCGCCCAACTCCCCCAGAGTGATACTCATCGAAGCTATTACCCTATCTTTCCATTATTAAATCAAACAGTCAGGAGAATTCCTGGAGGGTCTCAGATCAACAGACCACATGAATTCGCTACTCTGGGACTCCTTGACATTACAACTCTCGAGTTGTTCAACTTCCCCATTGTGATACCTACCGAAGTGGTCATAAAGTGACAATGACCACTTACTATCGGTTAATGCGTCTGCTTACACTATCCTTCCACTAGTTGATCCAACAAACATGACTTAATCAAGCATCAGGATGGATGTTCCTTATTCATTTCTAGACTTCAACGCTCTGGGACTCCGGGATATTACAATTCGCAAGTTGTTCAACTCCCCAGAGTGATATCTATTGAAGTTATTACGTCGTCCTTCCATTGCTTAATCTAACAATTGAGAAAGGTACCGAAGGGATCTTACATCGATGGTTAACGTGAATTCGCGACTTCGATCTTCGACACTTTCTTTGGTAGAGACGTTGGACACCCCTGGAGGCCATATGCCCGAAGATGACATGGCATGTTGATGCCACCTATGGTGACGTGGACCCATGGCATGTGTGCCATGTGTCACTAAAAAATGAATAGGTTAGGATCCAAAACGTATTGAATATGGGTGACATGTGTCCCCACATGGTACCCCCACCACATGGAATATGACACGTTATCAATCGGACGGACAATCCACCATCTCTGCTCCAGATCTGACGGCCTGCATTACTCCAAAATTCTTCCCTCGATCTAACAGTCGACGAGATTTCAAGAATTCGACACTCCGGGACTCCGGGATATAGCAGCTCTAAAATGGTTTGATTCTCCTAGAGTTAACTTCCCAAAGTCATCAACGCTAGACGACCCTGACCAACGATTGGGTTTTCACTCGAGCCTCCTGTCAGATTGGACGACCGACGAGACTTCACGACTTTGAACTTTTTCATGCTTTTGTCCTTTCTCCCATAATCACTGAAGTGATGAAGTTCCATATTTTTTCATCTCTTTCTTGGATTCGATCAATGAATGTGATCTCTTCCAATATCCAAAAGGGACATCCACGAATCTACGACCCTTCAAAAATGATCGCTTTCTACATGATGCTATGGCTTTTGTGTGATCTTTGCAGTGTTATCTTTCTTGAGATTTAAGATCACAAGGACATATCCATTTTTAGCCATACTACCATGTCCACAGTTCTGGCCCATACCAGTTCGGTGTTTCAACCTGAAGCTCTGATACAAATATGTAATGTACCCAACCACCCACAGGCCAGGCGTGCTACTTCAAGCCCGCTTCTGAACTAATTTCGAATTCTGATCAAATTTTTAATGAAATACAGATGCATGAATATTCACATGCATAGTTCAATATTCAAGCTCCAATATAAAAGAAATGAACCATATGTTGTGCATAACAATAACCAACAAGCATGCATATTATAGATACGAATTTTCATAGATAAATAAATACACAACGAAAATAAATATACAGGTAAATGAAACCATGAAAGAGAGAGCACTTATGTTTAATGAAATGAATCACCAACTTGTTTCAAACCAAGGACGTTCCACCCAACCGTACACAGTGTTGTTCCAAGTCTAAATAACAATGTTACCCCGGATCCAGGACTATGAGTCCACATGGATGGTTTTAGAGTGTCACTTAGCTTCCCAAACCAGTTGACACTCAAGCTCTCGTAGGCTTCTCAACACACACAACAATCCAAAGTACACCAACTCTCTTCTACCCAGCCTGCACAAAACCAAGAGAATAGACTCCCTTCTCAGCCGTGCAGTCCCTCAAGCTATCCACCTCCCTCCAGGGCTCGAGTGCATCTGCTCAAGAATCTCCATGTTGGGACTCTCTGTATTCGTAGTTGCAGGAAAAACTTAACGCATTCCAATGCATATCAGACATGCATGCATTCATTCATAGCTAGAATACACCATCAGTCACTACTTCCAATGAAACAATGGTCCTCTCCACAATTCGTTTTTCTCTCCCCAACCAAGATCAAAAGAAATGAGGAATTAAGAGTGGGTGAAGGAGTGAATAGAGAGAGAACTTAATGAAAGGTGTGAACAATGAATAATGAACAATGAGTGAGTGAGTGAATGAGTGAAGAAGAAACTCCTAATCAACCCACAAAATGTGTTTATATCTTTACTTGCAAATCAAGAAATACATGGCCTTCCCCAAGAAGCTCATGTAACCACTCATGTCCATTAAACAATTATGGGTAGATAAAATATAAAATAAATACTTAGCCCCTCAAGCCCCCTCTTTTGTGGAATCTTAGCCTCCTATAACTCTTTTCCTTGTCCGTCTAGCATCGAATGATATATTTATTATTAATAATGATCAAAACATTACATTTCCTTTAACTATTTGGACACTCGGAAGTTTCATAAATGAACAAAATATATTATTTAATATGGGACTCAAAAACCCTAGGTATTAAGTAGACCCAAAATATGTGAGTGCATTCCTATTCAATGTTCACTCATATTTAACTATCCCTTCTCTTGTAATTAATGTCACCAAGGTCAATGAATAGTTCAGAGATCTATTGATTTGAGTCTTGTATGGCTGTACACCTAGAATTCTAAAAAATTACAAAAAACAATTCATTAAGGGTTTATCATTATTAATCTTCTAGGTTGTTGTCACTCGCCAAAAAGGACTAACTCTGTACGCTCATCTTTGGAGTATGGCCCCCATTCTGCTGATGACAAAATTGTTGTTTTGGATTTCGCCAATGATGGACCTTTGGAAGTAATGAGTAGAGAAATTGAAAGGAGGAATATACAAGCGCAAAGCTCTTACATGGGACATGTTCATAATTGCCAAAAGGTGAATGTCAAAGAAATATACAGAGAGGCATTTAATGGGGCAGGCGACATGGCTAGCATTAATAATATCCAGATTATAATGCCGAGTCATGGGAAGTTGAGCGAAATACAAGGAGCTGTAATGGGCGAAATGATACCTGCAAATCTACAAATGAGGAGCGATCTGAATCTGTAGTAGGAGTAAGGCATATCGAATGTGGATGCTGCTGTTTTGAATCTCTATCTGAATTATGTACAATGTGCACATGGGCATCTAATTTGTTTTGGATGTCTACGGAGGACGTTTCTGAAACAATTTTAGACTATTAGATATGTATAATAGAAAAATAATAATATTATACAATATTGAAATTCTACATAATTAAAAATTATAAAAATTTATTCTATAAAACTAATTCAATTCAGTCATTTAAATATTGAGATTTAATGTTTTAAATTTTAGTCAAATAAAAAAAAAATAATCATCCATTTTAAACAATAAAAACAATAAAGTAATATAAATTAATCAAAATTTTGAAACTAACTCTAATTTCTATTACAATCTCAAATTTCTTTTATTGGTGGCTCATTATTTTTTGAAAGTTAACTATATAAAGAGTCCTATTTTATTTATTATATTGATATCCCCAACATATAGCCATCTAAAAATGGTCGCAACTAAAAGAAAACCAATATTAAAATTTATTTTCTTTTATTGGTGGCTCATTATTTTTTGAAAGTTAACTATACTAGCACAGTCACTCAAAATTGTGGTTGATTAACGCCGAAAGGCCCGGACAGAAAAGCACAACCACAATTTTTCTATTAAAATGATAAAGGTTGATTTTGATTTAAATCTCATAAAAAGAGAACCATTAATGTTTTAGGTTTTTATTTAAATCCCATGAGGACAAAGAATGTTTTAACTTTATTAAATTTGGGCTATCCATTTAATATTTATTATTAAAAAAAACCTATTTACAAATCATGCAGAAAACTTTTGACGCATCTACATCATTCTTTGACGCATCTGTATCAGTGAGTAAATATGCAAATAGTTGTATACTTTTCCTTGAAGAATCGAATATACGCTAACTCGCTGCTGGCAAACGCAGGCGTTGCTTTTGCGTATATTTGTATGCTCTGCCATGGAGTCACTGAGCTTCGGAATACCCCTTATCCTCCTCCCTATTCAAGTTGACCAAGGCTTGAATGCCCGGCAAATAGCCGCAGAATTGAAGGCAGGGATCGAAATAGAAAGGGCAGACGATGGCTCTTTTGTGAGAGAAAACATATCTACAGTGTTAACAATGGCAATGGTGGGAGAGGAGGGGGAAAACTTGAGATCAAACGTTGCGAAGGCCCGTGATATTATAGCGGCCAATAAGCAGAGTCACATCCATGATTTCATTCAAAAGCTCGAACAGTTGGCTGAAAATTTCAAGAAGAGAAACAGGTAATGTAATGTACTGTATTGTAGATCAAATATATGAGAAATATATTAACAGCTGAAAGCATCTAAACAAGGTTAGAGAAGTCAAATAATATGCGCCATTAATGCTACTCACAGTATTATCAGTGTTTTGAATGGTGTTCGTTGTAAGGAATTTAAGGCCTATGGGCGACAACATTACCATGTTTTACCATGCATCGTCTTCAAATTTCCATTTGGTTTGAGCAACGCCTGCCACTGATCAGACTGATGCTAGGGAGTCTAAACCCACGCGATGTTTTAATTGTAGAAAACATGGGGACAGCTAAGGAAATCGGCGATAGAGAATGGGTGGACTGCTTAAATCCGTGGCGAAAATGAAACGAGCAGATAGATGAGGAAAGACAGAAAATCAAACGCTTGGACAATTGAGGAAATGTAAATGGTAATCTGAAAGGTTAATCATTTAAATGTGGCAATCATATAGTGCTGCAGTAATTTTTTAATATGATTGGGTAAATGTTAAAAAGTAAACAGGTTAACGGATGCATTCAGAAATACAAGGAAGTTATGAAAAGTAAATCACATTCATTGATTTGGGAGGACGACTAAGAATATGCCAACATCTTCAATTGTTAACCATCAGATTGGAATTTTAGATTAAAAGGTGATTAATTGTGCTCATTGTCAATAGGTGTACGCCTTTCGGCGTAATAAATAACTAGAAGATGAAACGATAATTACTCAGATAATTTTGACGAGTTAAGTAAGGAATAGTCCTTATGTCCTTTTTCTTTATAACCTACCCTCAACAAACTAAAGAATCGTGTTTATAACAAGGAAAAGACAACCAAGTAATATGAGAGTCTAGGTGGTAAGAGTAAGGAGTCGATTTCGAATTCTTAGAAGAGTAAAAGTATGGGTGGAAAAGAAGTGTTCAAGTTAGGCCGAAGCTAGACGTCGTGGGATGCTAACTGTTTAACAACAAAGTCAATAGAAGAAAAAGATAATGTATCAATAGATAAAGATAAGAGTGTATTCTTAGGAAAAGGGATAACAAAGGGATTCCTTGACTCTGCGTAAGAAAATGTGGTCTTATCCAAATTAAAATGGTGTCAACAATTAATGAAGAGGTATTTATTATTGTAAGGAAACAAAAGTCGACATGCTCATTACGCCGAAAGGCGTACACCTATTGAAAATGGGCACATTTAATAGGTTTTTAGTTCTTAATACGTTTTCTATGGACGAGATTAAATATGTCTAGAATATTCTTAGTCGTCACAATAAATGAATGGCTCTGATTTCATCCATTAACTTCCAAGTTGTTATTAGGACATTTGTTTATATGTTTACTTTTTTACATTTACCTAATCGTGTTTAAAAATTACTGTGTTCACTAACTTATTGCCACGTCTACCTGATTAAAAAATATTAAGGTATTAAGGTGGCCGCGTTTCTGTGCTGGCATCACCAGGGATCGCCAGTGGGAAGTTTAACAGCCGCCTTTCGACGTTCACCAGCCGCAAGTTAGTGGTTGTGCTAGTCATATAACTATTGGATTATTATTTCCTTAAGGAAGAGTAATTTCAGTCTTGTGCTAACCTCTTACGGGTAGTGCATAGAGGGATTAACCAGAAGAGCAGAAGAGGTCGCCAAAGGTCAACTCTGTGCCTTTGTGTTTCTCCTTCATCGTTCCCGTGCAAGTGTTAAACGTACCAAACAAGTTGAAAGGGTAAATTACCTAGCTCTATATGAAATAGTATATCTAATCATTGAATATTTACATGTTTTCACTGTAGAAAAACCGTAGAGAGTTTGGATTATAAATAACCAACCTCTCACAGGGAGGAGCAGAGGAAAAACTCGGGCTCTAGAAGGAAAACATGAAAATGGTAAGTTTGTTGGTTGTGTTTGAGGGTAACTACACTGGAATCGATATATTAAACTAGATGTTATTGAAAAATCTAAAATTGTAGTACGAAGGCATGTGATCAAAGGAGGCGTGGAAAACTAACAATCGAGGATCAATACTCTAAGATTTGTGGAGGGCAACAAGTTAATACTAAAACCAGTTAGGTAAGTCTCAGTCTGGCTCACGATTAATGCACAATAAATTTGCATAGGTCTCCAATAGGACAAGGTTAATGCACATCGAAATCATTGTCAGGGTAGTGGAGTCGTGGCAAGGTAATTTATCGTAGTCGCGATCTGGAAGCTTTAATGGCAGTCCCAAATCAATTTTCGGAGCAAGAGGATTAATAACTTCATTAAATTCCACCTTGTTTGGTAGGTCCACGACTTTCATTTTTTATTCAAATCCCTGGTAATAACATATCACTTACTATGTCACGATTTTATTCAGCATACTAGTTATTTATTCAAGCTTCCTAATTGCTTGTCAATCTGTAAAGTAAACCCATGTTGATATATTATCTAAGGGGTAAATTGTTGAAGTGTAAATAAAATACGTATGGTGACCCTATCCGAAGAATAGTGTTTCCTAGGTTAAAGAGTTAATTGATTTGTAAACCTTGTATGGGAAATATAATTCTAAGGTATATAATAAAGAAAATTCTTTTAGAATCAATATGGAGGGAAGGTTTAAGGTTACCTTAATGGATTAGGTAACCCCTATACAATAATTACTATTCTTGGGTTCATTTAAAAAATAAGCGAACTAGAATGAGTATTAAACAAAAGAAAAGAATTGTGTGGATTTTTTTAGTACATTACATATGGTATTAGATCCCAAGTTTACAACACTAGACTTTATGGTTGTGAACATAATTATGTATGCTTAAATTTTAACTCGGATGAATATTTTATTGTTAAAGTGATATGATAATATTCAACCTTACAATATGTTGATACAAAACAAAGAGGAAATTAACCCTGAAAGAAATTTCAACCAACAAAACCCTAGACAAAAAAGTGAGAATAGTTCAGCATCATAGGTGTTGGAAACTATGAGAAGCCTCATAGTGGAACTTAGGACTTTCAAGGATGACAACGAAAAAGATTAAGAAAAAATAAGAACAACAACAAGAGCTGAATGAAATATTGTTGTAGAATATGGCGGAAAAAAGTAAATGAAAGAAATCAAAGGCAAACAAAGAGGCTAGTAAACAATCATCCAAACAATTAAGGAGAGAATCCAAATCATATGATAGATCCTCAAGTAATACACAACCAAGTGACGAATTAAAAACATCCTCCACTAAGAAAAGGAAACAAATAGAGCACTTGGAAGGTGAATTTAAAAACATAAAACCCTCCACATTTGACGGAGAATCAAAAAACAGGTGAAGAAGTTGAAGCCTGGTTAATAGACATCCAACATTACTTTAAGATCTACAATTATTGTAGTAATATGAAGGTTAGAATGGAAATTTATAATCTGAAAGGGAAGGATAGTATCTGGTGGAAAGATCTGAAACTAGCTAAGGGGTTAAAAGAGAACAGAATGGAATGATTAGAATTCAAGAAGTACTTCAAGAAATAGTATTTATCAGCAAGTTACTATGAAAGAAAGACCAAGGAATTTTATGAATTAAGACTAAGACAAATGTATATGGAATACCTGATTAATAAATTCCTAGATCTGCTAAGACTTGCACCTTATATTAAGGAAGATCAAGTGAAAATTCAAAGATTCTTAAGTTGTCTACCACAATCCTGTAAGTAAAGAATTGAATTTGACAATCCAAAATCCTTGAATGAAGTATTTAGAAAATACAAAATGTATTATGAACAATACAAATATAGGTTTGAAAATCCTAAAGCTTGAAAGGACATAAAACAAGACAAACTAAATCAACATAAGAAATGATTTAAACCAGCTCCTTATTGTAACATGAAAAAAGGGTTCCAAAAAAATGTGTAGGATCAGATACTTTCACTAAGAGGGGAGGGGTCGGGGGAGAGGGGAGGTGAATCAGTGACACAATTATTATATCAATTTTTCTTTTGTTAATGCAAACAAAATTTTAACAAAATATTTTATCGTGGAACCCAAATGGGAAAACCACAAGCTCTTTTCTATTAACTGCAAAATTTTGTTTTACATGTTACATAGAAGGAAGATATTCTTCCTTTTCGATCAACACCAATTGATCAAGATGCACCCACAACCTCTTTTCACCAGTACCAACTGGTAGGAGGCTACGACCCCCTGTTTAGTCAACTACAATTGACAAGGAAGCACCAACTCCCTCTGCAGGCACCAACCTACCCTTGCACAACCCAACTGCCCTTATTTTCTGAATATGGGGAAACTCATGTATCAATTCTTTACTGTATCTTTCTCTGCTTCTCTGATTAATATATCTTTTGATTCTGACTGCAGAGACACCTTCTTCTCAACACTCTTCCTCGTTTATATAATCTTCAAAACAATGTGAGAGTGATACATTGTGTCCCGTTGTATTGAACCATCGGACCTCTTCGTTCAACTCAACCATAATCACAGTTATATCATTCTTATCGTGGAGCCATTTCATAAATTGATCACAGATATGGATCAATTTCATCTTCTAACTTGATCCCGAATCTCTGCAATTATTTTAGAAACCGAGATCATCAGAGGTGCTTGCTTCAAACCATTACATGTGATCAATAACGCAAAACCACGAGCTTATAAAATTTAGTGATGCTTTATCTTTTGCCTTTATATCTCTTATTCCATATGACCAACGACAGTGACCATACACTAGGAAAAACGAGCACTTGTACACTTATCAAAATCAACGATCATGATTTAATCTCCCGATGAGATGGATGATAGTCGGGACTTCGGGAATTAACCTTTCAAATCTTCAGAATCAGATTTCCTCGAACAGATCGAACGACCCATGTCCACTTCAGAACTTTGACATTCGGGACTTCGGGACTTGGGGCATCTCCTGGTGGTGAAACTCCCGAAGTAAAACTCCCAGAGTGACGTAACTTTGTTATGTCACTTGATGACATGGAACGAGGCGAGTGTCTACCACGTGTCACTCAGATTCATGATTTGCACATAACTAAAATGTTGATTTCAACTTGACACTTGTCATTGTCTGACTGTGCCATGTGTCCTTGGTGACATGGTCTGTCAACATGGTCTTTCACATGTCCTTGATGACGCGGTTTGTTGACGTAGATATTGTGATGTGACACATATTCATATCCTTAATCTAACAGTTAGAATAGTATCCGAAGGGTATCTCAGATCGATGGTTGAGAGTGACTTTGAAATTTTGGCTTTCAGGACTTCGGGTATTTCGATATCTCGACTTCACAATTCTTCCAAAGTGAGATTCTCGAAGCGTAACCTCCTCACATATTTAGACCCAAAGTGAATGATATTTGTTTGATCAAGATCTTAGATCAATGACTCGATTTTTCTGTGATACTGCTTTGCCTTGGTTTAAATCCAACGACCCTCCATCTTTGCTTATCCTATCCTTCCACTTAATTTGATCTGATGGCTGACGGGTATTCAGATAATTGAGATCTCATATTTTTTCAGCTTATCCTGTCCTTCCACTCAAAGGTGATCCAACGGTCGTGAAGACTCTCGAAGAAGATAAACGATCAAGGATGATTTTGGAACCACAACTTGTGAGTGATTTAACTCATCACCCAAACTCCTCAATTTGAAGTTGTGCGTTTTTCGTGAGTCAAACACAATCATCGATCTTTGAAACTATAATATCTAATGGTCCTAACTAATTGTGGGATTGGAAATAGTACGATGTTTAATACTCCTTTTGATCTCCGTAATCTATCCTTGTCGTTGATATGGTGACTGCGCATCCGACAGTCATGACTTAATTTGACTTAATCTGATCATTTGTTGGATCAACCACAACCATCGATATTTGAGTTTATGAGATCTGACGATCTAGACCGATTGCAAGATTGTAACTAGTGAGTCATTCAATTCTTCTTTCATTCTCTGCAATTCATACCTATCGTTGATCTAAAGCATGTGTATCCATGATCTTGATTTGATCTGAGTTTCATCGCACCATATCTTTTGAGCTTTATTCTCTGCATATCCATCAATTTTTTTACATCAACCATTATATTCTAAAAGAATACTGTTGATATCAATGACAATTCATCATACCAACTTATCATCACATCAATGACATCGATTGTTGACATCAATGAAAATACGTCAATGAAACTATATCCAACAATCTCTCCCTTTGTCATTGATGGCAACACTCAAACTTCATACTGAATCTACCCCTGTGTTGTTTCATATCTCCTCTGAATTTATTCTCTACCTTTCACATCAATGGAAAATGGTTTCTTCACTTATGATAAAGATGAGTTTGTCTGTACACTTTTGACCAGAATTTAAAATCGGATAGCTCCTCCTGCAATCATACTTTTCATGTCATACTGAATGACTCCTTATGAATTTGATTGTTGTCTCCCCCTGATTTGGTGCCAATTGATGCATTTTTTTCTTTATATATATATTTTTTATTTTATTTTTGAGAGCTTTAGATTGGAAGAAGGATTACTCCAAATTTTTGCCTGAGATATTCAAATACATCTCTTCTTAAGGGTTTTGTGAAAATATATGCCACCTGTTCTTGTGTTGGAACATATTCCAATTTAATGTTCTTATTTTCAGCATGATCTCTTAGATAGTGGTATTTTATGGGAATGTGTTTTGATTTAAGTGTTGAACATGGTTCTTTGAGAGACTTATCGCGCTTGTATTATCACAGTGGATAGTAGTAGGTTCTTCAAATACTATTTTGATGTATTGTAAGGTTTGTTTCATCCACTCAACTTGTTTGCAACATTCTGTTGCTGCAATATACTCAGCTTCAGTGCTAGACACAGAAATTGAGGATTGTTTCTTGCTTATCCAAGCTACCAATGATTCTCCCAAAAATAATTCTCCTCCACTTGTACTTTTTCTGGCATCTACAATACCTGCCCAATCTGCATCTGAATAGGCTTTTAATGTGAATGAATCCTTCCTAGGGTACCACAAACCAATATCTATGGTTCCTTTCAAATACCTAAAGATTCCTTTTACAGCTTGAACATGTCTCTCCTTTGGTGTTTCTTGGAATATAGCCACCATCCCAACTTCTTGTTTGACATCAGGTCTGGAAGCTATTACATAAAGTAAAATCCCAATCATTGATCTGTAGTGTTTTGGATCTACATCTTTTGACTCATATTTCTTTCTTATTTTTCATCCAACTGTCATAGGTGTGCTAACAAGTTTGCAATCCTCTAACTGGAATTTCTTATGTAGAAATTTTAATACAAATTATGTATTTCCTAGATTCTCTTGATCTAACAATTATATGCCATTGTTAAATACATAATCACTTCTACAAATATTCTTGAGGAATTTAAAACACGATCACCAATTGCAATATCAAGAAGAAAGATCAATCACACATAACACATATGTTTTTACAGGGAAAGCATAAAGATAAAAACCCCACAATCATATATTATGTATATATCATGGATCATGAAACAATCTGATACAAAAATCTAATCCAAGAGCTCTTAGTACAATATACAATCGTCTCACACTGTCATACAAAAATTGACAAATTCATGTGCCAATTTACTGCCTCCAGACAACCTGCCTCCTCTGCGCAATCCTCGTTGATGGAAATCCCTACAATGAATGAATTCATCTTGCCTAGGCTGCGCAATCATCATGGTCACATCCAATGTGTGTGTGGTTGCATGAGTGCACCTACTAAAGTCACAACTAATAGTCAAACTGTCCCTTTCACCTGTTATCTCAATTGGGTCTCCACTAGATATGACATGCATGTAGTTAACAATGGTAAATCTTCAGTTGCATGTGAGACCACTGATTGTGAATTAATTAATAATTAATTCACTGATATATCACTAATTTAATTTTAGTTACAACTAGTAAAACCGAGTTTAACTCACTTAACTGAGTTAAACTACTTTACAACTCACTTAACTACACATCCAACTCTGTTACAACTTCGAATCACTCAATTACAACAAATTTGACTTGCATGTCCCACCAACCAACCTTTGAACTCAAATTTCCTACAGCTAACTAATTTCCCACTTCAGTTAACTATTTCCAAGTGCTCATTGAGAATAGATTAATATTTATTGTCCAACTATTATTAAGGCATAATTATAGTCGACATATATCTATAAATAGAATTTTCTCACCATCTATAAATAGACATCATCTATAAATAGAATTTTCTCATCATTTAAAAATAGAATTCCACCTAAAAATAGCCTGAGGCTCCATCCTAGTGTAGATGCATAATTTTCACTAGGATCTTCTTGTTGAATCTCAACACTCCCTCTCAACAAGAAATGGATTATCCTTCACCTCGATCCTGTCTCTATGGTATTCAAATTTTCTCCTGGTGAGAACCTTCGTTAGAATGTCTGCATCCTGATATTTCGTAGGAATGTACTGAAGCAACATGATATTCCGTTGCACATAACCTTGGATATGATGATACCAGATATCTATATTCTTATATCCATCATGAAACACATGATTAATCGAGAGTTTAATGCAACTCTGATTATCACAATGAATCACTGTCGGATCTAAATGAGAACCAAACAAACCAACCAAGATCTTTCTCATCCAGATAGCCTCACATGCATCTTGACTTGCTGCCATGTATTCTGCTTCCGTTGAACTGAGTGCCATGGATCTCTCCCTCCTGTTGTACCAAGAAACAACTGTAGATATGATACTAAAGATTCCCCTTGATGTGCTCTTTCTTTCCGTTGGGCTACCCACCCAATATGCATATGTGAATCCATGCAACTTCACCTCATCTATCTGTCTGTACCATAATCCATACTCAGATGTTCCCATGAGGTATCTTAGGACATGCTTACCCACCTTACAAAAGAGCTTGGTAGGCTTAACCATCGCTTGACTTAGTTGGTTAACCACATAGAAAATGTCTGGTCTTGTGTTCACTAGCTACATTAGCGAACCCACTAACTGTCGATAGATAGTAGCATTCACTACCTCTCTAGAAGTAGCATCCTCCTTCCCCCAGTTTCCTAGAAGAGGAGTATCCATGGGTTTCCAGCCCTCCATGTGAAACTTACCCAGTATCTCCCTTTCATACTTGCCTTGAGACAAAATAAGTTCATGATCTCGTTGCCATATTTCCAATCCAAGGAAATAATGAAGGAGGCCCATATCCTTCATCTTGAACTCCTTTACAAGGTCCTCCTTGCATGAGTGTATCAGTTGCTTATCACCAGTCAGTATTAAATCATCGACATAAAGAACAATGATTAAATGGTTACCCTCCACCATTGCATCTACCCATGTGGGCTCTTGCACTGCTTCCTGAAAGGAAGATGGTTTAGTCACAATACATTTTCTCATGAGAGCCATGTATCCAGTAAATCGGTTTGGAGACTTTCTTTTTTTGCGCTGTGAGGTAGGGGCTCCTACATTCTATGCAACATCTAGTCTCAATCTATCATCTTCTGTGGTGCGCTTTCTGCCATTTCTAATGGATGGCTCTACATGAGTGGCTTCCTCCACTCCATGAACCTCCTCATGTGGCTGATCCACATATTGAGACTCATCTTTGGGAACCAACATTTCCTCCTCTGAATGCAAGTCTATCTCCTCTCAAGCGACAACCGCATGGCTTTCCTCTCATCGAATTTTATATCCTGTCGCATAACAGTCATCTTACTGTTAGGAAATTACACATGATAATTATGGGGTGTTTCTGTGTACCCCACAAATATCCCAACTTCAGCAATCGTCTCCATCTTCTTCCTAGCGTTCTTGGTCACATGCATATAAATAGATGAGTCAAAAATCTTAAAATGAGAAACATCAGTTTTCTTACCAGTGAAAGCTTCTTTAGGTGTACTCATGCCAAGTACTCTATGAGGACAATGTTTTTTCACATAAAACGCAGTGTTGCATGCTTCTGCCCACAAATGCATTGGCAGTCTCTGATCATGCAACATCGCTTGTGATGCACCCACGATTGTTTTGTTCTTCCTCTCCACGACCCCATTTTGTTGTGGGTTATGAGGCGCTATGAGTTCTCTTTGAATTCCTTCTTTTCCGTAGAAGTATTTGAATTCGTTAGAGATATATTCTCCACCAATATCGCTCTGTAGAGCCTTCACTTGCTTCCCTGACTCTTTCTCCACCAATGATTTAAACTCACAGAACTTAGAGAATTTTTTATCCTTCTTTTGCATGAAGAAGATCCAACATTTATGAGAAAAGTCATCAACAAAAATAACATAATACTTATGTTTTTCTTTTGAAGCAACCGAGAATGGTCCACACATGTCTGTGTTAATTCTCTCTAGGATCACCGAAGCACGATTCTCCTTTTCATGAATGGTGGACTTTACATACTTCCCCATGGTGCAACCCTTGCACTGATCTAACTGAGCAAGTGTTCCCATTGGAAGTCCAGTAGATATTTTCTGCATGATTTTCAAGGCTCCATGATGAAGATGGCCCAATCGCCTATGCCATAATTTTCCCTCATTCTAGCTCACAAATTTTTCCGCCTTGCCCATCATGGCAGCGCAACTATCTACCTCTAGCTTGTAGATATTCTTAACTTGAATCCCTATATTTTTGACTTGACCCATTGTTTTATGTCGCAGAAAATTTTTTCCATTACTGAAAACAACATCATAGCCTCTGTCCTCTAACATTGCGACTGAGAGAAAGTTTTTCTTCAGACCTGGAACATGCATAACATCTTTCAATTGAAATGGTTTACCTAAATCCCTTTTAAAGGTAATGGTACCAATGCCAGTCGCATTGTATCGTCCATCGTCACCCATCTCTATATGCATTTTGAGATCTTTCTCCTCCAAGTCACTGAAAAGCTCCTTATCTCCCATCATGTGGAAGGAAGCACCACTATCCAAATACCAAACTGATCCCAATGCACTTGATGCCATGCATGAAATCAAGGATAATTCAAGTTCAAATTGCGAGGCAAGGGCGTCACCAGCTGCAGCTCCAACAACCTTCTTGTTCTTCTTCTTCTACAGATAGTTAGTAGTGAGATGCCCATATTTGTGACAGTGAAAACACTTCACTTTGGACAAATCCAACTTCTTTCCTTTATACTCATATTTTGAATGGAATTTCTTCCCCTTCCCTTTCCTTTCCTTGGAAGCCAAAGCACAATCCTGTTCATCATCATTATTTGATGAAGATCCATCTCTAGTGTTCTTCCCGAACTCCTCTTGCGCTAGATCTGACCATAGTCGTTCCCAATCTAGCAATTTTTCCCTTCCATTGATAGAGTCATGATAACTGTGCCAATTCCTGGGAATTCCTAGGAGAGCCAAGATCACAGAATCATCATCAGTGACTGTTATTCCCACACTCCCCAACTCATCCCGACATTGGACAAACTTTGTGAGATATTTTGGAATGGAGTCACCCTTCTCCATCTTGATCTTTCTGAGTTTATCTTTGAGCGCAAATTTCCTATGGTCGTTGCTGTTTTGGAATAGATCCATAAAAGCCTTCCACATTGCACATGGTGTGGCTTTACCATGGAGGTTGGAGACAATGTGGTCTTGTACTCCCTCCAATAGGATCCTCCTTGCCTTTTCCACTTTCTTTTTCCATGCATCAAGATTTGCAGCTTCTGCAACATCTGGCTTAGGAACATCTTTGTCAATGAATTCCTTCAAGCCATTGTCTTCGAGTACTTCCTCCACACTATCCTTCCAATCAATGTAGTTCAAGCTGCCTTCGAGTGCATACTCTAACCTCAAGCCATTGAAATCCATTTCGATGTTGAATTAGCTATAGCACCAAGAAATTCTTTTTTCAAATTCAAATTCTATCCAATCACAAACTTAGCTTTTGCAATCTTTTGTTCTCTGATACCATGTAGAAATTTTAATACAAATTATGTATTTCTTGGATTCTCCTGACCTAAAAATTATATGCAACTGTTAAATACATAATCGCTTCTACAAATATTCTTTCGAAATTTAAAACACGACCGCCAATTGCAATATCAAGAAGAAAGATCAATCACACATAAAATAAATTTTATACAGGGAAAGAATAAAGCTAAAAACCCCACTATCATATATTATGTATATATCATGGATCATGAAACAATATGATAAAAAAATCTAATCCAAGAACTCTCAGTACAATATACAATCATCTCACACTGTCATAAAAAAATTGGCAAATTCATGTGCCAATTTACCGCCTCCAGACAACCTGCCTCCTTTGTGCAATCCCTGCTGATGGAAATCCCTACAATGAATGAATTCCTCTTTCCTAGGCCATGCAATCCTCATGGGAACATCCAATGTGTGTGTGGTTTCATGAGTGCACCCACTAAAGTCACAACTGATAGTCAAACTGTCGCTTTCACCTATTATCTCAACTGGGTCTCCACTGGATCTGACATGCATGTAGTTAACAGTGGTAAATATTCAGTTGCATGTGAGACCACTGATTGTGAATTAATTAATAATTAATTCACTGATCTCTCACTAGTTTAAGTTCAATTACAACTAGTACAGTTGAGTTTAACTCACTTAACTGAGTTAAACTACTTTACAACTCACATAACTACACATCCAACTCTGTTACAACTTCAAATCATTCGGTTACAATTGTTTCGACTTGCATGTCGCACCAACCAACCTTTGAATTAGAATTTCCTATAGCTAACTTATTTTCCACTTTAGTTAACTATTTCTAAGTGCTCATTGAGAATAGATTAATATTTATTGTCCAACTATTATTAAGGGATAATAATAGTCAACATACATCTATAAATAGAATTTGCTCACCATCTATAAATAGACATCATCTATAAATAAAATTTGCTCATCATCTAAAAATAGACTTACACCTAAAAATAACCTGAGGCTCCATCCTAGTGTAGGTGCATAATTTTCACTAGGATATTCTTGTTGAATCTCAACATCTTAAGCATATATTTAACATACTTAGGCTGATGTATAAAGACTCCTCTTTTGGAATGTATTATTTGTAGTCCAAGAAAGAAATTCAGTTCACCAAGCAAAGACATTTCAAATTCTTGCCGCATTCTCCTAGCAAAGTCCTTACTCATTTTTTCATCATCACTTCCAAATATAATATTATCAACATATACTTCCACAATAATCATGTTATTACCAACAATTTTACAATAAATATTGTTGTCTGTTGATCCTCTTTTGAGGCCTTGTTTTTGTAAATAAGAATATAGACTTGCATACCATGCTTTGGGTGCTTCTTTTAGCCCTTATAGTGTTTTCTTTAATTTACAGACATAGTATCCTTTGTTAGTTAATTTGAATCCTTATGGTTGCTCAATATATACTTCCTCTTCTAAGTTTCCATTGAGAAATTCTGACTTGACATCCATTTGGTACACTTTAAATTTTCTGTAGCTAGAGAAAGCTAAAAACATCCTAATTGCCTCTAATCTAGACACAGGTGCAAATGTTTATTCATAGTCTACTCCTTCAACATGAGCATACCCTTTACATACTAATATGTCTTTTGTACTTGATTACTTGCCCATTCTCATTCATTTTATTTTTATACACCCATTTAGTTCCAATGACGTTTTTATTTTTTGGTCTTGGAACTAGTTCCCAAGTTTGATTTTCTTCAATTTGGTCCAATTCTTCATTCATAGCATTGACCCAATTCTCATCTTTACATGCCTCTTTGATTGAGTTGGGCTCAATTTGTGACAAAAGTGTTATTTATGTTTGATACAATAGTTGTCTTCTTGTGTGCACTCCATCACTCTTATTTCGAATAATCAATTCTTCAGGATGATCCTTTTGAGTTATTCTTGAGGGTGTTTGTGTGTCTCTTCTTGGAGATTCTTCTCTTATATCTTCTTCTTGAATATATTCTTCATCTTCACTAGTATCCATATCATTCTCTTCCCTTTCTTGTTTATTCTATTATACTTCTTCTTCTTGTGTACCAACTGACTCATCATCATTTTCATCTTCATTGTCAAGTATAGTTTCTTTATTTTTGATCCTTATCATTTTTAGATCATCCACCTTGACATCTACACTCTCAAAAATCTTGTGTAATCTAAGATTGTAGAATATGTATGCTTTCTTGTTAGAAGAATATCCAACAAAAATAACTTCATTAGATCTGGCATCAAATTTTCTGAGATTCTCATCAAGCCTTTTGATGTAGCACATACTTCCAAATACTTTGAAGTATTTTATTGATGGATCTCTTCCAAACCATAGTTCATAAAGAGTCTTATTATTATTAATTCTAAGATGATCTCTGTTCAATATGTATATTGTTGTCCTTACATATTCCCTCCAATATCCATTAGACAATTTTGCATCATTGAGCATAGTCCTTGCAACCTCCTGAATTGTTCTATTCCTTCTCTCAGCAATCCCATTTTGTTGAGGTGTTCTGGCAGCAGAGAATTGTCTCTTTATTCGATGGGTTTCACAAAATAGATAAAACTCTTTTGAAGTGAACTCACCACCATTGTCTGATCTAAGAAAATTGATTTTTGTTGCCTTTTAATTTTCAACAAGGGTTTTAAAGGCTTTGAATTTGTTAAGTGCTTCTAATTTTTCTTTGAGAAAACATATCCAACCCATTCTAGTAAAATAATCAGTGAACAACATAAAGTAGGAATCTCCTTGCAAACTCTTGGTCCTTGTAGGTTCACAAAGGCCAGCGTGAAGTATATCTAAAGGTTTTGAGGTTGAGTATTCTTTTGCTTTGAACCTTATTCTAGTTTGCTTCCCTAGTTGATAGTGTCTACACATAGTATTTGAGGACTTTATGATTTTTGGCAAGTTTCTTACTGCACCAAGATTGTTGACTTTCACTAGATTGTCAAAGTTAATATTCCCTAACCTTATATTCCATAACCAACTTTCATATACTAAATTTATATGACATTCCTCATTCAATTTTTCATCTAGTATATATACATTTTCGGGAGTTCTAGGAGCAGTAACAACTAGTTTTCTTGTGTCTTCTCTCCTAATACCACATTTTTGGGAATCAAAGATGCAAAAGTGCCCCTGATCATAGGTTTGGATGACACTTAATAGGATAGGTTTCAATTTTTCAACAAGCAGCACATTCTTCGCTTTGTCTTTTCCTAAACTCACAGTGCCTTTCCCAAGTATGTTACCTAAAGCATTGTCACAAAATGTAACTTTACCTTTTTGTTTCTTTAAGTTCAGAAAAATTTCCTTGTTTCCTGTCATATGTTTTGAGCACCCACTGTCAACATACTAGAGATCTTCTTTATCTTGGGCTTTTAAGGCAATAAGACATTCCTTCTTTGATCCTTTTTCTTTCCAAAGATTCTTTTTCTCTCCAATGAATCTTGGTTGTTCCGAGACTTCCATTAATTTGCAATTACTGGCCTTATGTCCATATTTATGACATCTGAAGAGTTCTAGGTCCCCTTCTTGTAGAGGTGCAAAAGAGTTATAGTTTATGCTTTTGACTTGATTTACTGCTTGGTTATCTCTACGGTTATAATTCTTAACCCTCTAATTTTTCCTTCTATATGCTCTACAATTCAAAGCTTTGTGTCTGAAATTAGAGCATGAAAAGAAATAACCAAAGAAAATGTGAGGACACCTGTTTTGATAAAGCTTCTTTGGTATTGTCTTATCTTCCTTCTTGATGGATGGAAGTGGTCCTCTCGAGTTCTGATCATTACTTGTTTTCTCTTCATTTTTCTTCTTGAATGTACTGAGGAGAGTATCTGCATAAGATTTTGAGTTAAATTAGATTTATTCTTGAGAATAGCCTATTCCATTTTTGTTACCTGAATCCTTTTGTGTGGTAATAATCTTATCTAATATTTTAGAGCTATTTTTATATTTTTTTTGAATGAGCTTTGCATCAAGTTCTTTTCTGAGGTGAACTATTTCTGTCTCCATTCTTTCATAGCTTATTTGTTTTTCTTTATGAGACTTTTCCATACTTTCTTCGATCCTATTTGATTCTAGGATTTGGTTTTTCAGGTTGCTCATGAGTTTCTCCATCTCCTTTTCTTTATGTTCATGTTTTTCTTTTTGTTCAACTACAAAAATTTTCACTTGTCTATATCTGGTTTTGTATTTTGTTAACTCATCCAAGGCACTGGGAAGTTCTTCTTCCATATTAACTTCTGCTTGATCTTTTGACTCCTTCTCATGCTTAATTTCTTCTGTAATCTTAGACTCTTCAATACCTAGAAAAAGGACTTCATCATCATCAGATTCATCACTGTCACTGGATTCTGATGAACTGGTGTTTTCTTCTTTTGAGTAAAAATTCTTTTTCCCTTTGTAAAACATTTTCTTGTAGTTGGGTTTTTCTTTCTTCTTCTATTGTTTAGTTTTATTTTCTGCATCTTCATGGTCCTCCTTGGGAAAGGGACACTTGCGTGCAAAGTGGCCAACCTTACCATAGTTAAAGCATTTGAAAGGAGTTTGTTTTTGTACTTCCATGCTCCTTTCTGAAGTTTCTTTATAAAATTGTCTTCTTCCACATCAAATTCTTCATGATGGTTGGATTGAAATTTTTGCTTCAGACCTTTTGTTTTCTTGAGCACCTTGAAGGTTGCCTCTCCTTGTGGGAGGTTCTCATGACCTAATCTTAACTCATAGGCAGTGAGGATTCCATACAATTCATCCATGGTGAGTTTATCTAGATTTTCCCGATCTTCAAGAGTAGACACTTTAGGATTGTATAGAATAGGCTGTGTTCTTGGTACGTTTTCAACTAGATCATTGTCTGAAACTTATACTCATAATCCTCTGATTGCATTAACAATATTATCAACTCCTTCAAAGTACTCAGAAATATTTTTTTCATCCTTCATTTTCAGGACTTTGTATTGTACTCTAAGAGTCTGGAGATTGGCCCTCTTTACTTTGGAATCTTCTGCATATATGGTTTCCAATTTATCCCAAAGTAGTTTTGCATTATTATAGTTTAGTACCTTAGCAAGGATTTTCTTACTCAGTCCAGCTTGTAGTGTGTTTAAAGCCTTTGCATGTTCCCAAAAAATTTTCTTGTCTTCTGCTTCTATGGGATTGGATTTTGGAACATCATATTCCTTTTCCACTAATGTCCATACTTCCAGTCCAATGGAAATCAGACAGATTTTCATTCTAACACTCCAGAAGACATAGTTTTCACCATTAAATAGGGGGATTTTTGATGACATCTTCAAATTCTGATCCATTCTAATGTATATTCCTCTTCAAGTGATTTAAACCTTTTGTGAAGAGACCCTCTCTGATACCAATTGTAGGATCAGATCCTGTCACTGAGAGGGGGGTTGAATCATTCACACAATTATTATATAAATTTTTCTTTTGTTAATGCAAACATAATTTTAACACAATACGAACATCATGGAACCCAAATGGAAAAACCACAAACTCTTTTCTATTAACTGCAAAATTTTGTTTTGCATGTTACACAGATGGAATAAATTCTTTCTTTTCGATCAACACCAACTGATCAGGATGCACCCACACCCTTTGTTCGCCAACACCAATTGGTAGGAGGATATGACCCCTTGTTTAGTCAGCTACAACTAACAAGGAAGCACCAACTCCCTCTGCATGTACCAACCTGCCGTTGCACCACCCAACCACCCTTATTTTTTGAATCTGGGGAAACTTTTGTATCAAGTCTTTACTGCATATTTCTCTACTTCTCTGATTAATATATCTTTTGATTTCGACTGCAGAGACATTTTCTTCTCAACACTCTTCCTCATTTATATAATATTCAAAACGGTGTGAGAGTGATACACTGTGTCCCTTTTTTTTGATCCATTGTGCCTCTTTGTTTAACTCAACCATAATCACAGTTTTATTGTAATATCCCCCGGTAGAACCCTAATTGTAAATATGAATTGTAAATATGAATTGTAAACATGTTTGTTAGGATGGTAAGACGACTTATAATAAGATAGGAGGCTTATGTGATGATTAGGCCAGGAGCCTGACATTTTGTTTGTATATGTAATTATGCATATCATTAATAAAAATATAAACAATGATGTGTGTATATAGACCACGAAGAATAGTTATGGGGGACTATGCTCCACTAAGTAGGGTAAGGAAGGGGGGCTAAGTATTTGGGCCTAGGGGCTAAGCTAGGGGGCTTACCTCTAGAGGAATAATATTTTAATATTATTTCTTGAAGACTAAAGTGAACATTATATGTTTTTGTTATCCTAAGTTCCTAGTGGATGGGGATGTAAGCTAAATGGAGTGCATGCAGCTCCAGGAAGACAAGTATCAACCTGGACTCATACAGTTAAAAGTTGAAGCGTCAACTGTGTTAAGGGGTTCACGAGTCATTTTTCTTCCATCCTCCATCTGAGTTCACTGGTCGTACTCTTTCTGAACCGTTCTTGCCTTTGCGTTTGCATTGGCATACTCACACACAATGAAGGGAACCATTACAGTAAGGTTGGACGTCCTGCCATTCTCCCATCCTGTACATGAATCATTCTCTCCTCAGTGTTGTTTGACCCCGACATACCTCTCGCACCTCTGAAACCAGAAATGAGAAAGACATCCTATTTTTTTTCCTGTAAAGCTTGATGCAATTATAGTCGCCTGAGCTATGTTTTGACTTAGCTGTTGTCTTGTTGGGTGTCCATACCCATTTTTTCCTTGTCGTTGTTGTTTCTTTTGTTATTGTTATTACTATTGTTGTTGATGTCAACCATACCCAGCTATAGCTGATTCAAAGACTAGTTATCAGACCTGTGTGCGGCTCTCCCAGGTGAGAGAGTCTGTTGGGAAGTGAGTTCTCCTAGAAGGGAGTCCCGTAGCAGCCGCAATACTCTGAGACTTCTGGTCCAACTTGTTGTTGAAACCCAAGGTAAGGGAGGTTTACTAGCCAATGAAATTGTATTAGTGAAGGTGTATCCTTCTGGGGTGGAGTAGGTGTGTGGGGAATGAGGTTCTATGTGTTGTGGGCATAAGTGGCTCCTGGGATAAAATATCCTTCCTGTTGCTTTGTGCAACTTCCTTTTTTTCCTTGCCAAGCCTAGAATTACCTTTCCGGTGGATTTTAGTCCTAGCTCGGGGGTGACCTACTGCTGAGAGTGATGAGAAGTGTGGTCTAAGGCTGGGAGGTTCGTGGAAGGTCTACATGCAGTTGGTGGATTTACTCGAGATAAAATATAAGAATCATAACTATGTTTAATTATGTATTTAAAGTATGTTGTTGTGATGTTGTATTTCTTCATGTATTTCGTTGCATGTATGAATTGCTCTTAATTCTATTTAAGTTTGTATGATGGAAATAACTCTATGTTAGCTATGTTAATTTCATTATAATGCATATATTTTTTTTATAAGCTGTAAATTTTGCATGGTAGCATTACACGGTCTGTGGATGGTTAGGGATGTTACAATATGGTATTAGAGCATGGTTACAACACTGAGCCTGGATAGGCCATGTTAGTGGAATTTGAAGCAAGAGTTTCAGAAGGAGTTGTTGTTGAAATGGACAAAACTGAAGTTCTGACCCATGGTTTCAACACAGAGCTTGGATGGGCTTGGTAAGTGGTCATTGGACACAATTTTTCAAGAGAAAATTGTGTCTGGACGACCAATTTCGAACCTCAAAACCTTCATGAGTGCCAAGAAGTTACCTTGTCTATGTTACGAAGATCAGGAAGAGTAGCAGTGTCATAAAACCAAGATAGAAGTGGTATTGGACCGTAGAGTAATGTAGATCTTAGCATCTGTTCAGGAGAAGGATAATCCTTCACGACCGTCAAATCTGGTAAGGTGGCGAGGAAGTTAGCCGTGAATTCCCTTGGAAATCCGTAGAGTAACTGATTTTGTTTTGTGTCGTAGAATTTGTTCAGAAGGAAGGGAAGTCCCTTACGACCGTCAGATCTAGGGAAGCTTCAAAGGAGTTAACCTGGAAGCCCTTCAGACTTTGTGACTTCAGTGAAGTCTGATGTCAGAAACATGAGAAGGGTCGAAGTTCAAAGCTCCGAAGTGGATCGACACCGTATATCTACAGAGGAGAGCTTGACCATTGGATTAACCAATGTCGAAAGGTAAAACGCATTAGTGAAGGGAGAAATCTCCCGAAGAGACAAAGTGGCAAGTCATGATGACGTCACCTGGAGGTGGACTCATGGGATGTGTGCCACGTGTTAGTGGGTTTAGAACCCGTAGAATATTGAAATGGAATTTGGAATGCGACGAGTGTCACCCATTTGAATGGGCCATGTAGCAGTCGCTAGTATTCTACCATGTGGCATCATGTATGAGCATGGCTAGTGGGGTAGAGGTTACATAACGTATTTAAACGTCAGAGGACCCACACCGGCGTTGATCACGATACATGAAGATCAATGGACAGAAGGAATTGCAGGGACCCAAGTTGCACAGAAGTTAATTATCCAAGGTAGTCCTGCAATTCAAACAATGGTTTCACCGAGGGGTTACGTGTCAGCGTCAGAAGAATTGCGGGATGAAAGGTGGGTTACTCCAAACCATTGTTGCATTCCCCTGCATTTGGAAAATGTTAAGTGATGTGACGTAATAACATCACTGAAGGTGACGTGGGGGTGTTCAGAGATTAATGGTTTAGGGTGTGCGGATGTGAAATATTATGAAGTCCCAAAGTCTTGGAACTTAGACACCTGAGGTTCCACAATGAGTGTGAGCCGTTGGATGCTAGGTAGACATGGACGGTTGATCTTCCCTACTTCGCGAGTTTGGTAATCCGAAACTCCGAGATATTATTGTGTGGTGCTTTGAAATCTTCCGAAGCCAAAGGCCTGAGTAAGCATCTAGTGATCTAGCGCTTAGTCACGACCCGTGATCGCATGGGTTATGGACTAAGAGAAAGGATCTAGTGCTCGAAAATTATTACAGAGCAGAGAAGAGCTCGTAAATAAAAGAAATATGAACATTTTCTTAAATCATATTGGTTTGAATGGGTAAACTGGTGAAGTATTGAATAAGTTTCAATTTTTCTCTTCTTTGAGTTTTCGAGTGCAAGGAGTGTGTTGACAGAGGTAAGTTAACCTTAGAGAAGATCAGGAGAGATACCGTTGAACCTTCATCAACAGAAGTGAAGGAGTGCACAGGAAGAACATTGTGTTGAGTTCAGAGAGATATAGAGTCAATGAGAACTCTATAGGGATTTGTTAGGCAGGCATCAAGTGAGTGCAAGTGTGCACAGAGAGAAATCTTTGTTAATTTCAGGGAGAAGAGTATTCGAGGAATATACTCACAGATCCGTTGAACACTCTGTAGAAAATGCTCAGCAAGGTTTTGAGCAAAAGGTTTCCAAGAGGGCATAAAGTTTTATTTTGAAAGGAAACAGAAGGGTTGAGACCCTTAGGAGACTGAGTAAATAAAAAATATCAGAAGAGATAAAGCAAGGAGTGCATGGGAGACCGAATCATTCTACATCCTAAATATCAGAAGAGATAACACTTACAAGAGAGAAGATGAGATCCAAGAGGAAAACTTGTAGGAGAAAGGTCAAAGGCCGAAGCCTTTGAACACTGACAAAATCTTCCAAGGCAGAAGAAGTTAAAATATTAGGAGGAGGAGCGACAACGGTTGTCAGATCAGTTGTGAGAAGAAGCCTAAACCGTTAGATCAACGTATAGCAGAAAAAAGGAAGTGTAGAGGAGAGGAATAGATCCCATCCATTGGGTCTGAGTGTGAAGGACCAGAAACCATTGGATCCGAAGGTAAGCGCACAAAAATTAACCCTTGTGTGTGCAGGAGAGTGGACTTGCTAAAGTTTCAAAGTCCCGAAGTGATTTGGGATCGTCCATCATCAAGGAGGACAGGTGGCGTAATATCCACAACTTCGGAATTTTGTGGACAAGGAGGAGGAGAAACAACGTAATTAAATCTTGGTCATTGATTTGAAAGTGGACGTGCGGCGCCAAGTATGGAACTTCAGGTATGGAGCACTCCAGAGGAAAGCATAGGGTTAAAGCACTAAAGTCACGAAGGAAATCTTGATCGTTTATCAAGGAGGAGGTCGAAGGACCGTTGATCTAGTATTGGTCAAAAAGAGCTGAAGTCCTGAAGAGAATTTGGGCCGTTGATTTGGAGAGGACGCACAACAAAAGATCTGTCACTTTGGGGAATTCACTCTAGATATTTGTGTGTATGGAGACATGAGAAATCTTGAATGCCGGAGAGCCACAGGTCATCAAAAACATCCGATTATTGAGCACAGGTGTCAATAGATCTTCCACTCCGGAAGATTGTCATATGGGGAAAAGAAGATAGTTGAGAGTTTAAACTCTCGAGGGCCGGAGAGCTAGAATCAATCATAGTCGTTGATTTGGAAGGGAGCTATGTGTTGACAGATTGTGTAGATTTGGGATTTGGTGTGGAAGGAGGATATATAGCAACCATTGATTGCAGATCATCTCCATGGGATTGGATATCGATGAACGAGCTGGATTGCGGGGCCAGAACTTGCTCGGATGTTAAAAATCTGAGAGTGGGCTGCAATTTAAACCACGGTTTTAGAAAAAAGATACGTGGTAGCTGGAGGTGAATTGTGGGGCGAAAAATGGGTTGGTCTAAAATGACTCTTGCCCACACCCGCAATCAAACACTTACGTGAGGTCATAGCCCATGGTATTATGAGGGAAATGGCTAATGAAAAAGGGGCTAGTGCCTGAAACTTGGATTTTTGGAAGCGCACAGGAATAGATCGCAGGTATATCATGACTTGCACACAAAAGGAAAGGGGACCTATGTATAATTGTTTTGGGTTCAATCACGAGCCTGAAGAGTCAATTCGACTGAGAAGATTGAAAGATCCTTTGATCGGGAGGTCAGCCGGCCCCTTTGAGGTAGGTTCACTGCATCGAAAGTTCTCAGGGAAGGAATGATCATGCGTAATGATCACAGTGAGAGCACAAGAAGATTCAGGAACCTGGGAAGTATTGAATACTTCTGGGTTCAGTAAGGAAAAGTCACACATGGAAAAAAAAAAAAAGTTGTTGCAATTTCTGTGGTAGCTAGTATGGTTATGACTTGTTGAGTCAGCTAGAGGAAAGAATTCTTGCATGTTTGCAAGTGTTGTCAGTGATTTTTTTGCATAAGGAGTGAAGCAATAGAGAGATGAAGTGTTGGTTATAATTTTTATAAAAGAAGCATGAAAACTTCTACTGCTATCAAAATTTTAGGTAGCATAAAATTTATTAATTCCAGTCATGCAGGTATGAGTTTTTATTACTCTTTTTGCATAATTGCTGAAAGGAAATTTTGGTAAGAATTTTTTTAGCCAGAGTTTATTTATAAAATCACAGGGTTATATTATTGAATGCATACCATTGGATGTGGTAAAAGCTGGAGGCCTGTATTAATTCAAAGATTTTTAGCTTCTGAATGCACACACTGACATAGTAGAATGTCATGTTAATTTGGTTATGGGGTAATAACCAAAAAAAATTAAAAGATAAGAACTTGTTATAGGAATGAATGCAAGTAAGCTAGTCATGTATGAGACTAGGACCTCTTTGGATATGGCAAGGCACAGATATGGAAAGGTTATGAGCCACACAGGTACTAAAATATTCCTACTTTTAAATAAAACTTGGGCTGCAACCCTTTTTTGCTAACACTAATGAACACCACAGAATTATATTCTTAGTGTTGTGTTCAAGTCGAAAAGGAAGGAATCCAATTAATTGGGAAGACAATGGGAAGTGTGTGGAGAATGTGTCAACACATTGGCAAGAATTCCAACTTATGGATGGTGAGATACATGACTGAGATAAAGAGCGTTAGGTAATTCATTGCAAGGTGCGCTAAATAAGTATGCATTGAGAATTGCACTCATGCATAGTAAGTGATAGAATTGTATACTTAAATGTACTTTGTTGAATGCATTTTGTGAGTGCATGTATAAATGTTTTGGGCAAGTAAATAATTATACTAATGGCTGAAATGTTGTTAACTCATGAAGTTGAGAACATTTTAGGAACTGTTAAACATTGCAACAGGAAAGTTACAAGCCAAGTAGTCACAGGAATAGAGACTACAAAAAATTTTGTGTTCAGAAAATTGAAATAATAAACTTACTATTATTAATTATGAACATGCATATGCTTACAATGATGAGTCATTCTATTTGGTTAAATTTTTTGGTAATTGTGATTGAATTGCTAGGTGCAGGAAATTATAATATCATTGCATAAGTCATTGTACATGTTGAATTATGATATACAGAAAATACTGAAAATTGTTGGTTGTATGCAAGATGAAGGATTGCAGGAAAAATGGAATGTAGTTTGGTGCCCGTAGAAAACCACAAGGATGGTTTCATTCATAATATGGCAACAAACAAGATGAATTATGAAATAGAATTTCATGTTTTAGGAAAAAAAAAAGTTGAATTCCCTTTTGAACTAATTGGAGTTCCTAAATGAATTATTTTATGTTTTCTCATGATAATTGCATGTGGGTGATGAAGATGAGATGATGTTGACTAAAGTTAGAATGTTGACTACAAAGAGTAGCTCGGGGAAGATGTCGATTGGAGACCTTTGAGGGCAGTTGGAACTCCTCGAGCCACAGTGCTCTAAGACTTCCGGTTCGGCCTGTTGTTGAAGCCCAAGGAAAGGGAGGTGTAACAACCGATGGACTGTGTGACAGTGAAGGTGCACACTCCTAGGGTGGGACAGACATGTGGGGAAGAGAGACCATTGGTTGGAATGCTACTGGGGTTTGGTACCCTGGCCTAGACCATGTTGATATGGAAGTCTTCTCAATCAAAATATAAGTATCAATTCTCTATTCATTGTATGCTATGTATCTCGTAATTCGTATACAAGTTATAATGTTATTAGAATTGCATGTATATATATTGTATGTATGTTCTAATGTTTCTTACGAATCAATAGGTGTACCAATAGAGTGTTTACGTCTGTGGATTCATAGCATTGCTGAGAGTTTATCAATGGATGGAACATCATGGATCTACAACCATTCGATGCTTTCAATGAGGTTTAATTGAAGCATGTAACAAGGAAAAATAAGTTGAATGCTTTCCTAAAGCAACTCCACAGAATAGAGAAATTGAGTTTCAGTTGTAGTATGGATACCAGAATGGGTACTTGAAAGTAAATCTGGATAATGGGCTTCCAATAGTTAAATCTTGGAGCTTTTTGCAGAATTTTTGAATTATATATGTATAAACAAGTTGCACTGAAGACATTGCAAAAATAAGGGGAGGGGATTGTAATATCCCCCAGTAGAACCCTAGTTGTAAATATGAATTGTAAACATGTTTGTTAGGATGGTGAGTTGAGTTATAATAACCTAGGAGGCTTATGTGATGATTAGGCCAAGAGCCTGATATTTTGTTTGTATATCTAATCATGCATATCATTAATAAAAATATTAACATTGTTGTGTGTAGACAGACCACGAAGAAAAGTTATGGGGGACTAAGCTCCACTAGGTAGGGTAAGGAAGGGGGGATAAGTATTTGGGCCTAGGGGCTAAGCTAGGGGGCTTACCTCTAGAGGAATAATATTTTAATATTATTTCCTAAAGACTAAAGTGAATATTATATGTTTTTGTTATCCTAAGTTCCTGGTGGCTGGGAACGTAAGCTAAATGGAGTGCATGCAACTCTAGGAAGACAAGTGTCAACCTGGGGTTATGCAGTTAAAAGATGAAGCATCAACTATGTTGGGGGGTTCATGAGTCATTTTTCTTCCATCCTCCTTCTGAGTTTGCAGGTCGTACTCTGTCTGAACTGTTCTTGCCTCTGTGTTTGCATCGACATACTCGCACGCAGTGAAGGGAACCCTCACGGGGAAGGTTGTTCATCTTGCCATTCTCCCATCCTGTACGTGAACCGTTCTCACCTGTGCATTGTCTAACCCTGACATACCTCTTGCACCTCTGAAACCAGAAATGGGAAAGTCGTCATGTGTTGTTTCATGTGAAGCCCGATGCAATTGTAGTCGCCTGAGCTGCGTTGTGACTTAGAGTTAGGATGTTGTCTTGTTGTGTGTCCATACCCAATTTTTCCCTGTTGTTGTTGTTTCTATTACTATTGTTGTTGTTGTTAACCATACCCAACTGTAGCTAAGTCAAAGACTAGTTATTAGACCTGTGAGTAGCTCTCCCAGGTGAGAGAGTCTCCTGGGAAGTGAGTTCTCCTGGAAGGGAGTCCTGTAGCAGCCACAATACTCTAAGACTTGTATTAGTGAAGGTGTATCCTCCTGGGGTGGAGAAGGTGTGTGTGGAATGAGGGTCTGTGTGTTGAGGGCTTAAATGGCTCATGGGATAAAAGATCCTTCCTATTTCTTTGTGAAACTTCCTTGTTGTCCTTGCCAATCCTAGAATTACCTTGCCTATGGAGTTTAGTCCCAGGTCAGGGGTGACCTACTTCTGAGAGTGATGAGCAGTGCGGTCTAACGCTGGGAGGTTCGTGGAATGTCTGCACGTAGTTGGTGGATTTACTCGAGATAAAAGATAAGTATCATAATTGTGTTTAATTATGTATTTAAAGTATGTTGTTGTGATGCTATATTTCTTAATGTATTCCATTGCATGTATGAATTTATCTTAGTTCTATTTAAGTCTGTATGATGGTTGTAACTCTATGTTAGCTATGTTAATTTCATTAGAATGAATATATTTTTTTTTGTAAGATGTAAATTCCGCATGGTAGCATTACCCGGTCTGTGGATGACCGAGGATGTTACAATTATAATTCTTACCATGGAGAAATTTCATAAATTGATCACATATATGGATCAATTTGATCTTCTAACTTGATCCTGAATCTCTGCAATTATTTCAGAAACCGAGATCATTAGAGGAGATTCCTTCAAACCATTACATGCACGACTAATAACGCAAAACCACGAGCTTATCAACTTTAGTGACACTTTCTCTTTTGCCTTTATATATCTTATTCCATATGACCAACGACGGTGACTAGATACTAGGCCAAATGACTGTTTGTATGCTTATCAAAATCAAAGATCATGATTTAATCTTCTAATGAGATGGAAAATAGTCGAGACTTCGAGAATTCGCCTTTCAAATATTCAGAATCAGATTTCTCCGAATAGATCGGACGACCCATGTCCACTTCAGGACTTAGGCATTTGAGACTTTGGGACTTAGGGCATCTGCTGGTGGTGAAACTCCTAAAGTAAAACTCCCAAAGTGATTTAACTTGCTTACACCACTTGATGATGTGGCACAAGCCGATTTTCTTCCACGTGTCACTCAGATTCGTGATTTGCACGTACCTGAAATGTCGATTTCAACTTGACACTTGTCATTATCTGACTGTGCCATGTGTCCTTGGTGACATGGTCTATCAACGTGGTTTGTCACATGTCCTTTTTTACATCGTCTGCTGACGTAGATATCTCGATGTGACACATATTCATCTCCTTAATCTAACGATCAGAATAATATCCGAAGGGTATCTCAGATCGACGATTGAGAGTGAATTCGAAATTTCAGCTTTCGGGACTTTGGGTATTTCAATATCTCGACTTCACAATTCTTTCGAAGCGATATTACCAAGGCGTAACCTCCTCACATCTTTAGACTCGAAGTGAAAGATGTTCGTTTGATCAATATCTTAGATCGATGACTCAATCTGTATGCGATGCTGCTTTGCCTTGGTTTAAATCCAACTACCCTCCATATTTTCTTATCTTATCCTTCCACTTAATTTGATCCGACGGCTGATGGGTATTCAGACAATTGAGATCTCAGATTTTTTCAGCTTATCTTTTCCTTCCACTCAAAGGTAATCCAACGGTCATGAAGACTCTCGAAGTGGATTAACGATCAAGGATGATTGCAGAAGCACAACTTATGAGGGATTTAACTCATCACCCAAACTCCACAATTTGAAGTTGTGCATTGTTGGTGAGTCAAACACAATCGTCGATATTTGAAACTATAAGATCTGACGGTCTTGACTAATTACGGGATTGGAAATATCATGATGTTTAATAATCCTTTCGATCTCTGCAATCTATCCTTGTTGTTGATCTGGTGATTGTGCATCTGACACTCACCACTTAATATGACTTAATTTGATTGTTTGTTGGATCAAACACAGTCGTCGATATTTGATTTTATGAGATCTGGTGATCTAGACCGATTACGGGATTGTAACTAGAGAGTCGTTTAATTCTTCTTTCATTCTCCATAATTCATCCCTGTTGTTCATCTAAATCATGTGTATCAACGGTCTTGATTTTATCTGAGGTTCATCGCGCCATCTCTTCTAAGATTTATTATCCGCATATCGTCCAACTGTTTGACATCAACCATCATATTCTAACAGAATACTGTTGATATCAAAGACAATTCGTCATACCAACTTATCATCACATCAATGACATTGACTGTTGACATCAATGACAATACATCAGTTGCACTACATCCAACAAAATTACTATCCATCTAACACCCAATAGGCACAAGGAGGGAATAAACTAGTCAATTTGGGATTCAAGAAGATCAAGGAATGTCCCAAAAAACCATTGAAATGTTGGGAGTGTGGAGAGCCCCATTTGCGGAAAAACTGCACACGCTTAAACCCAACAAACAAAAATAGAGTTCACAATTTGCAGGAGGCCACCACAGTAGAAGATATTAGAAAAATCATACACTAAATCAATGATTCTCTAGAAGGGAGACAATTTGATCATCAGTCTACCATGTTGAAGGTAAGATTCAAAAAAAGCAAGTATCTATTCTAATAGACCCTGGAGAAAGTTTGTGTCACATAACCCCATCATTAGTAGAAAGTTGTAAGCTGAAGAAAGAGAAACAAACTAAGTCTTGGCTAGTGCAATTGGCCACTGGCACAAAAATAAAAGTATCAGAATATATTTCTATGTGTGATATAAGAATAAATGATCAAAATACTTCGGTTAACTTAAATATGTTACCCTTAGGATTGTATGACAGTCTTATTGATATGGATTGGTTGGATTCTCACAAGGTCCTGCTAAATTGTTATGATAATCCATTCGTTTATCAACATGAAAATGGGGTAAAAAGAACAGTTCAAGGACTAAGAAAACTAGTTTCTGTGAGACACTTATCATCCATGCAACTCAAGAAATTCATAAGGAAGGGGTGTCAACTGTATGCAATTCAGGTAATGGATATGTTAAATGAATATGACAAACCAAAACTGGAAGACAATTTGGTCTTAAGTGATTTTAAAGATGTTTTGTTGATGAGATACTAGAATTACCTTCAAGAGGGGAAATAGACTTTTCTATTGAATCAATACTAGGATCTGCCCCTGTGTCAAAAGAACCTTACAAAATCAGGATTCTTGAGTTAACAAAACTTAAAAAATAGATCCAGGAATTACTAGACAAAGGATATATCAGACCCAATGTATCACCATGGGGGGCACTAGTTTTATTTGTCAAGAAAAAGGATGGAATGTTTCGACTATGTATTGATTATCGACATTTAAATAAAATGACCATTAAAAACAAGTATTCTCTACCGATAATTAATGATCCATTTGATCAAGTGGGAGGAGCAATTTTTTTTTCCAAGATTGACCTAATATCTGGTTATCACCAAGTCATAATTAAGGATGAGGATATTAATAATTTTTTTTTTTGAATACAATATGGACATTATGAATTTGTGGTAATTCCTTTTGGACTCACAAACGCACCAACAATTTTTATGTGCCTAATGAACAATATATCCAGCTAGGATCTAGATAAGTTTGTCTTGATTTTTATTGATGACATTTTGATTTTTTCAGAGATGGAAAAAGAAGATGAAAAACACCTAAGAATAGTACTGCAAAGGTTACGAGAACATAATCTCTATGCTATATTAAGCAAGTTTGAATTTTATCATTAAAATATACAATACTTAGGACATATTATTTCCGAGGATGGGATATCAACAGATCCATAAAAGATAAAGGAAATAGTAGAATGGCCGAGACCCATGAATGTAGCATAGATATGATCATTTATGGGGATAACAAGATACTACCGAAGGTTTATTAAAAAAATTTCCAAGATCATTTTTTTCTATTACATATTTACATAAAGGGGGTAAAGTTTATTTGGTCACAAAAATGTCAGGAAAGTTTTAATCAGTTAAAGGAATGACTAACTACCGCAACAATTCTTAAAGTTGTTGACCCTTATAAATATTTCAATGTATCCATCGATGCTACCAAGAAAGGGTTAAGAAGAATAGTATCAGAAGAAGGGCACATGATTGCTTATGAATCCCGAAAATTAAAGGACCACGAGCAGAACTATGTGACATATGATTTATGATTAGCTTATCTAATTCATTCATTAAATATATGGCGCCATTATTTAATAGGAAGGAAATTTATAATTTTAACTAACAATAGTGGTGTAAAGTATTGATTAAATCAACAAGGATTAAATGCACGACAAGCAAGGTGGCTAGCATTTTTAATTGAATTTGACTTTGAAATCAAACATATTAAATGAAAGGAAAACAAAGTTGCATATGAACTTAGTAGAAGGACATGCGACGTTTATGAAATAATTGTGAGTAAATATGATAATGACCTTAGAAACAAAATCAAATATGCAAGTGCATCAAACAAGGAATATGTAAAAATAAAGGAAAAATTGATGAAAGTTTGGGAAGAAATAAATAGGGCAGACTTTAGGATCGACCAAGAGGGATTTTTGAAATTTAAGAATAGAATTTACATTCCAAATTCAATGGAATTAAATTTCTAATCTTTAATGAAATCCATAAAAAGTCTTATTCGGGCCATCCTAGATATCAAAAAATGTTTTAAACATTTTAAGAAAATAATTTTATTGGCCTAATATAAAAATTGATACAACTTAATACTTGGAAAATTGTTTAGAATGTCAACAGGTGAAGGTGGAACATCAACATCCATTAGGTTTATTGCAGCCTTTCTCTCTACCGAAATGGAAATGGGAAGTAATATCAATGGATCTTATCACAGGTTTTCCAAAATCTAAAAAACAACATGACTCGATTATGGTAGTAGTGGATAAGTTAAGTAAATCTACACATTTTATACCTGTAAAGTCTGCTTACAAAGTTGTTCAAATTGCAGAAATTTTTATGAAAGATATTTTTAGATTACATGGAGTACCAAAGGAAGTAAGTTATGAAAGGGATGTTAAGTTTACTTCAAGTTTCTGGAAGGAATTTTTTGTAGGTATTGAAACACAGTTGAAATTTAGTACAAGTTACAATCTGTAGACAAATGGATAAACCAAACGTACTAATTATATTATTGAAGACATGCTCTGAATGTATGTTATGGACAAACTAACAAAATGGGAAGGCTACCTACCTTTGGTAGAATTTGCTTACAATAATAGTTATCAATCCTCAACCAAAATGAGTCCATTCAAAATACTTTATGGCAGGAGATGTATGACTCATATTATCTAGGATAATCTAGTAAACATGATCATGGTTGGACCATATATGTTAGAGGAAATCGAAGCGATGGTGGAAAAGGCACAACAAAATTTAAAAGCAGCGCAGGACCGACAAAAACGTTACGCATATCAGAACAGAGTGCATAAATAATTTATGGTGGATATCATTTTTATCTGTGGTTTAAGGCAAGAAAACATTTGATGAAACTTGGAAGATGCACAAAACTAGCACGAGGTTTTGTGGACCTTTTGAAGTGCTAGCTCACATTGGCCTAGTAGCATATCGGCTAGCATTACTAACAACTTTAAAAGTTCATAATTTTCTTCATATATCGTTATTAAAGAAACATTTTCATGAAAATACTCATGTAATTGATTGGAATTTATTACAGGTAGAACCGGAAGGTGAGTTCCAAGTGGAACCTTTGTGCATTCTAGACAAGAAAGAAACAATGCTGTAAAACTGGGACATCGTTCAGGTAAAAGTGCAATGGAATCACTTTAGTCTTGAAGAAGCAAATTGGGAGATGGAGGATGTCATTAGGAGGACATATTCAGGTTTGTTCCAAGAATGACCAAAAATAATACGCAGTAACACCAAGGACGGTGTTAAGTTCAAGGGGGAGAGTGTGTAATATCCCTCAAATAAAATAAGTAGCATGCTACATGATTTCCTTATGTGGAAAAATTTGAATTTAGACTTAGTGGGTAAACTTAACTGTTATGTATTTAATTATTGTACCAGAAAGTAAATTTGCAAGTGTCCTTAGTGACTGGATAGATGTAAAATACCATATTTTATTCACTGAATGAAGGGGATAGAAGGAAACAACCAAGTTAAAAAGAGATGATTATGAATCCATGAGTGGGGAACAAGTTAAAGTTGACCCTATGTATGAAATGACATGTGTCAGAAGTCAATTGTGATGATTGACACACCCTAAAAATAAGGGATTTCCAAAGCTACGAAAATTGACAAGGAGGGAAAGAGCTTGGAAGAGAGGAATACCTAGGAAAATTTTTATATACACGTGTTAGGAGGCAGGAAGTTTCGTAGTATATGGGTGAAAGGATTCACTAGAAATTTATGTTAATGACTTAATAGAATAAAAAAAGTTGTTGTGTGAACACTGCAGTGTTAGGAAACTATTGAAGACACAAGGTTATGCTAGGACAAGAGGCCCATTTCTCCCTTATGGATTCATGATCAGTCTTGGGGGTGATTGAATCAAGTTATTTTGGCTGATCCATTCTAATGTTGGGTGGAACTTGGCTGCTCCTTCTATTTTCCCCAGGTTTTTATTTATTTATTTCATGTTGTTATTTAATTAAAAGGATGAATATTGTTAGTGAGAACATGAGTTATTATTTAGTATGGTGATCAAGAAATGTTAGAATTTTTTATTTGAATACCCCATAATGGAAAACAACAAGGAAGATACACATATGGTTGAATAATATATGCAAGCATATATATATATATGAGTATAAGTAAGATTCCCATAAATCGTAAATCTTTGTTCTTGTTGTTATGGGTACATAAAAAAATTGTATAATGTAATTATAGAAATCCTTTATAATCTATTTCATTGAATCTATTCAGTAGCGTTGTATATACACAGTATAGGCTAATGTGTAATAACCAGTGAACTCACGGATCCAAACATTTACATATAAAAGAAATAAACTCATATTTTATGTAAACATTATACAGATTTCAATCCATTGAAAAGTTTAAACCATAAAGCATGATATCGTTTATTTATTTTTCTCTATTCAACAAGAGGAGATAATATGGAAATCCAAAACCTTTCCATATTGTTCCTTTTAGTTACCAGTGTCGATTAAAGCACTTGAAAAGAAGTGAAAGAGGATCATATTAGTGTATAATTGCTTCACTATTTAAATAAAAGAAGTCATGATTAAAAGAAAAGAAAAACATATATACATATACTTAGACCTGCGTGCGAGTAATGGTGTGCATATGAGTTTCTGACCAGTAATCCATGACCAGGGAACGAGAGTGGTGAAGCAAAAGATCTGATGGGTCCTCTCATGCATGAGAGGCCCATCATTAGTTATAATATTTATTAAATTAGTTGTAATCATAAAATAAATTGGTACATCCACCAGAATCAATATTTATGTCGAAATTGATAATGGGTATAATTAATGATCTTTTAACCTTATTTAACCTTAAACCCTAATCTGATGGCTATGTATTGAAGATGCTGGCATATTCTTAGTCGTCCTCCAAAATCAATGGATCAGATTTATTGTTCATAACTTTCTTGCATTTATCAAGACATCCGTTAACATGTTTACTTTTTAACATTTACCAAATCACATTAAAAAATTACTATAAAGATATGTAATTGCCACGTTTAAATTAATTAAATAGGATTAAACGGTGTAGCCAAACGTTTCATATTACCACAGACCGATTAGGAATTACCACAGACGTTTTATGGCACGACGTTCTCAACTGACCTTTTGATATTCTCAGCCGCAAGTTAGTGACTGTGCTAGTATACATGAATCACCCAACAAAGGAAAGTCTAGAAACATAATTATACACTAACCTCGTGATCATCACTTTTCATGAAAAAATCAAATTTTAATTTATCAATCATTTTTTTTATTATGTTTTAATGAAATCTCGAGAGAAAAACCCTACTCTAGTGCAATTGTAGGAATTAATTAATAGTATCAACAATAAGACTAAAGGGGCCCGAGAGGGTCGAGATCGGAGGTACCTAGGTTTACTTAGGTCTGTATGGATTAGTGCTATTAATAACCCATGAATCTTATACAACAAATTATTCACAAATATATTGAATATCGATAGTATTCAAGGAAATCCTAAGTTATTATGTAGGTTATGACAACAATTATTTCCTGAGATTATATACCATTGGGTCATTTCGGAGTAATGATACAAGTTTCATAGTCATATAGTGGGAGAAATAGTCAGAAGGATCTGATTCAATTTAAGGGAGTCGAAAGATATGATACCGTATGGCACAGTAACTAGCACTGAATCACATTTTACAAGCAAACAATCAAGAGATAGACTACAGTAGGTATAAATTACTAGAATATGAAACGAGAATTACTTAGAGCCTTTTTGGCGAGTTAAATAATGAATAATACTTACGACCTTTTTCTTTAGAACCGACCCTCGACAAACTATACATTCTTGTCACTCAAAAGGAAAAGACAACCGAGTAATCTCAGAGTCTAGGTTGTAAGAGTAAGGAGCCTATTTCGAATTCCGAGAAGAGTAAAAGTATTGGCGCAAAAGATGTGTTTAGGTACCAAAGCCAAAGGCCATGGGCCGCTAACTATTTAAAAACGAAGTCAATAGAATAAAAAAATAATGTATCTTTTATCGAGTGTATTGTTAGGACAAGGGATAACAAAGGGATTACTTCACTCTCCATAACAAAATGTTGTCTTATCCAAATTGAAACAATGCCAACAGTTAACAAAGAGGTATATATTAATGTAAGGAAAATAGAGCTGACTTGCTCATCATATAACTATTGTATTATTATGTCCTCTCAATATTGTTCAATATTGTGCTTACCTCATCATATAAAATAGAGAAGAGTAAGTTCAATATTGTGCTTACCTCTCACGGGCCGTGCCTGGAGGGATTAACCAGAAGAGCATAAGAGGTCACCAAAGGTCAACTCTGTGCCTTTTTTTTATCCTTCGACATTCCCATGCAAGATTTAAATGTACCAAACAGTTTGAAAGTATAAATTCCCTAGATCTCTGTGAAGTAGTATATATACTCGTTGACGTGTTATAGGTTTGCACTGTAGGAAAACCTTAGAGAATTTGGATTGTGAATAACCAACCTCTCACAGGAAGGAGCCGAGGAAAAACTCGGGCTCTAGCAAGGAAACATGAAAATGGTAAGTTTGTTGGTGGTGTTAGAGGGGTAATTGTTTATATTATGGTAGTTGAGGGAGGTATTAACCTCCACTTGTGAGCTTTGATGAGACTAGAATATTCCGGGAAGCAAGAGAGACCCTAAAGCCTTGGATAATAACCCTAGAAGACAAGTCGGCTTAATAGAATAATTAATATTGAGTTATTACCACCAAGAAGAGAAGTCATCCCAATCAGTTAAGATGGAAAAGTATAAATAGAGGGCACTAGAGATCATTTGTCACTCACTCATTCACCACTGAATAAGGATAATAAGTGCACATGAGTGAAGGAGAACTACAACTGTTGCAGTAGTGATCTTGTCTTGGGTTATTGGTTTGGAAATTATACTTGGTCTTTGGTTATCCCTACTTGGTGCGCTAGCCTTCGTTGGTTATTTCTCTTGTAATAGAATTATTCTATTTTTCAAGGTCAAGGTTCTCGGGGGTGGCATTTGGGCCTATGTTTGGGTGACAATATTGCTATATTTTATATGGTGAAACGAGGACACCCATTTTTCTAACAGGTTATGACCCCACACCTGCTTCAGTCAGTAAAACCACTAGAAGGAAGTTAAGCTATAATATTA
>JASDQU010501298.1:19813-30772 GCA_032191745.1 Picea mariana | reverse complement strand
AAGGGAAGATATGGGTCCCCAGGTTCGGAGGGAGCACTAATATATTATTGATTCATGGGAAGTCATTTTCCATTTTGGAAAATGGTCCATGTTTGTTCCTTTCCATTTTGAAAAGTGGCTCGAGATTTCTAACGGACAAGCATTTTCAAGTTCGTAAAATGGTCGATATCGGACAATCATTTTTGTAATGGAAATGGTCGAGTGTATTTTTGATGTACCATACACAATGATTCCCCTTGTGGCCAGTGTGGGGGAATGGTCTAGGACAATCATTCTTCTTGGCAGTCACTCTAAGTAGCGGTCAAGTAGAATGGTTTTCCTCGTTGGGAAGTCATTCTTTCAAAGTTCATAGTTGTGAGCAGTTTTGAAGAATGGTCCATTTTGGAGGTTGGTGCAGGACAATAATTTCCTTAGGAAATGGTCCAGATAGTCATTCCCTAGGGAAAAATCATTCTCTCCAGGTTGCATTATGATTAGTTCCATAGGAATTTCCTAGTTATGTCAATGGTCTAGGTTTAACAATAAGACATAGGAATTCCCTAGAGAAGACTCATTCTCTCCACATTGCACTATGATTAGTGTCAGAGGAATGACCCAGTTAGGTGAATGGTCCAAGATCTGAAATCAGGGACAGTTATTCTTCTATGCTTGGGAAGAATAGTACATATATCCCATGATTGACGTGTTACTTTCTCAGGGCATATTCTCTTATAGATCTCATATATGTTAGTGGAAGAATGGACCAGATAACTCAGCTTGTATCATGATATTGTTTATGAATATTGATATTAGATTATATTATTGTTGTAGAGACTATACGTCTCTAGAAAAAAATTGTATGATACTGTAGTGGATGTGTTCCACTAGTAGTGACTGTGTGTCATTGGTTAGTAGCAGCATGATACTGAGTGTAACATACCCAATTGCTGAGGTCGGGTCACTCCACTTAAAATTTCATGCTCTGATACCATTTTGTAACGTACCCAACCTCCGAGGTCGGTTCACGCCACTTAAACTTTCAGGCTCTGATACAAATTTGTAACATCCCTCGGCCACCCTCGCCGGGGACAACGCGACTACCCCAAAACCAAACTTCTTTGATACTAGATGATTAAAATTGTCCATGCCCAAAAATAGACCTTCTGGTCAATGGAAAACATGGCTCTTTTTGGAATAAATCACATATAAAATTAATAGAAATAAACAGAGATAAGATGAAAGAATACATGCAGCGAAACCCATGATATTATTATAAGAACCATAGACATGCACTAAAATACATCATTATCCATTAAGCACATAATGATACTTATCTCTTAATTGTATTGCACTGACTAAATGAAGAGCTTCCATGAACCTCCCAACCTTAGACCATGTTGCTCATCACTCTCACCAATGGGTCACACCCGAGTTGGGACTAGACTCCATCGACAAATGGAATCCTAGGCTAGGCAAGGACAAAAGGAAGTTGCACCAGTATACAAGAAGGATTTCCTCCAAGGAGCCACTTACGCCCACCTCTCACAGACTCTCATTTTAGATATGTCTAGCCCACCCCGGGAGTATACACCTTCACTGTCACACAATCCATCGGCTGCTCCACCTCCCTTCTAGGGCTACAACAACAGGACATATAGGAATTCTTAAAGCTCTATAGCTGCTACTGGAATACTTCCAGGATAACTCACTTCCCCATCAACTCTCTCACCCAAAGAAAGTTGCTCACAGGCAGGAGAATGTGCTTCTTCAGCCATGGGCCTAAAAAACTCACCTATTCAAACCACAACAACAAATTAGGTAAGGCAAGGGGATATCTCAACAAATTACAGAGGTTCACCATGGCAGAATTGGCTCTCATTGTGTGCTTGTTCAGTCTGTGTGTGAACTACATAAGGGATGGAAAAAATACCGAGGATGAAATCGTGGGGAAAAATGGCTAGATGAAACATAGGTAACCCATAGGGTATAGGTTCAACAATATATTATTTCAGTCTCATTGCATAGGTTCGAGATGGTCGAGGGTTCAAGAATGGTGTTCCAGGTTTTACTGCCTCCTTCTAGCTACATGTGTGGGTGGAAGGAATGGAAAAAGGATCCTTGAACAGTCAAAATAACCACATATATTTGCATGTGTTTGAGATGACAGATGGATCTCATGAATCGTGTTCCTCTCCATTTGGAAGTCATTCCCCTTCCCCAAAGGAAATTAGGATAATTTCATATCCTCCTCAGAACATTTAGAATAATAGTAATATATTATTCTCTGGAATTTAAGCTCTTAATATTAGCCCCTTTTTCCATCCTCTCATCCCCCTCCCTTACTCTGCCTAGTGGAGTCTATTCCCCCATACTCTTTCATCACGGTCGATCTACACACAGTGATTCTTTTATATTAATGATTTGAATATTTACATATACAAAACAAGCTCCTAGCCTTACCATACTATGATATCTGTCCCAACTATCACATAAGCCTCCTATATTATCATTACTTGTCTCGCCAGCCTATGAAACATGTTTACAATTCCTGATTAAAAATTAGGGGCTCGACCTTGGGGTATTACAATCCCCTCCCTTTATTTTTGCATTGTCCTCGGTGCAATTCTTTTACACCATATCAACAAGATTTTCAAAATATTAAAAAAGATGTGGGTATTCTTCCCGCATTGCATCCTCATGCTCCCAAGTAGTGTCCTTAGGACTGTACCAAGTCCATTGGACCTTACCAAGCCCTATGGATCGATTCCAGAGTTGTTTGATTTTCCAGTCCAGAATGCGTACCAGATGCACTTGGATATCGCCTTCTTGCTCCACTTGAATCACATTCCAATCAAATACATGATTAGCATTAGGTATATATTTCTTGAGAAATGATACATGGAATACATTGTGAACAGACATAAATGCAGGAAATGGAAGCATATAAGCTACTGGACCAATCCTCTCTAGGATTTCAAACAACCCACAATATCTATCTTCCAACTTGGAATAATTTCCCAACTTCAGTGAACTTATGTTGGCCTTAACCTTCAAGAATACATGATGACCCACTTTAAACTCCCTATGATTTCTACCCTTGTCAACATATATTTTCTTCCTGTCTCGGGAAACATTTAAATTTTGCTTAATCCTCAACATTTTTTCTTCCATTTCTCTGAGAAATTATGGCCCAATCACGCCCCTATCAGTTGGATTGTGCCAGCTTACTGGAGTGTTGCACTTTCTACCATAAAGTGTCTCAAACAAGCTCATATTTATTGATGCTTGATACCCATTGTTGTAGGCAAATTATACCAAGTTTAGATAATCTTCCCACTTTGATGGTTTGTCCATCACATACATTCTTAACATATCTTCTATTACTTGGTTCACCCTATCTCTCTGCCCATCAGACTTAGGATGATAGGTTGTAATGAAGTTCAAATTGGTTCTGAACCCCTTGAATAATAAGTTACAAATTTTTGAAGTGAATTTTGGGTCTCTATCCGATACAATTGTCTTGGGAATACCATGCAATCGAGCCACTTCCCTCATATAGATATCAACAACATCAGTTTCTTTGTGAGTAGTCTTCGATGGAATAAAATGTGAAGCCTTGGTAAGCTTGTCCGCCATTATCATGATAGAATCATGATGCTTTCTTGTCCTTGGAAATTTGGTGATGAAATCCATTTTCACCATGTCCCACTTCCACTCAAGATTGGGTAATGGTTACAGTAACTCAGCTGGGTGTCTATGCTCAGCCTTGACGCTTTGACACTCCATACATATGGAAATGTACTCAACGATTTCTTTTAAAATTTCATTCCTTAATTAAGGAGAATCAGGTACATAAACTATGTTCCTGTACAAGAGAATTCCATCAATTCCCAATTCATAATCTTCAACTTTCTACTGCATTTTACCTTGTTGCAATTTTGTTACCATCTCCACATACTGCAAATCTGTTTTGGCAACTTCAGAAATTTGACCTTTAATATCTGTTTGGTAAATGCTAATGATTGTAGCATGTAACACATGCACTCTCCTGCTGAGTGCATCAACCACCTTGTTCTCCCTTCCTTTGATGTGCATGATATCAAAGTCATACTAACAGAGTAATTCCAACCATCTTCTTTTCCTAGCATTCAAAGTTGGTTGATCGAACATATATTTCAGACCATTATGGTTTGTCCTCAGTTCAAACCTCTTTCCCATGAGGTAGTGCCTCCACTTCTTTAAGGCATGTACTATGGTTTCCAACTCCATGTCATGAGTGGCATAGATCCTTTCATGCTCTTTCAACTTTCTGGATTCAAAACATATTACCAAACCATTCTAACTGAGGACTCCTTCAAGTCCCTCTTTGCATGCATTTGTGCAAATCATAAAGTTCTCATTAGGATCTGCAATTATCAGAATAAGAGCATTGGTTAAAAAGTGCTTCAATTGCTGGAAGCACTTTTCACATTCCTCTGTCCATTGAAACTTCACCCCTTTCCTTTGCAAGGAAGTGATTGGGTGAGCAATCCTTGAAAACAATGCAATGAATATTTTGTAGTAGCTAACTAGACCCATGAAGGATCTAACTTTTGTCACATTCTTGGGTGTTGGATATCCTTTAATGGTCTGAATATTTTCAGGATCCACTGCTATCCCTTATTTGGATATAATATGCCCCAAATAATGAATTTGGTTCTAATAAAATGAGCTCTTTCTCAATTTGGCATACAAATGGTATTCTCTTAACACTTGCAACACCATCCTCAAGTGATGCTCATGTTCTTCTTATGTTTTGGAATATACAATGATTTCATCCAAAAATACAATGACAAACTTGTCTAAGTACTCTCGGAAAACACCATTCATCAAACACATGAAAACAATTCGTGCATTTGATAACCCAAATGGTACCACTGTAAACACATAGTGACCATACCTTGTTCTAAATGCATACTTGTGGATGTATGCATCTTTAATCTTTACCTGATGGTATCATGACCTGAGATCAATATTTGAAAATACCCTTGCATCCTTCAACTGATCGAAGAGATCATCAATCCTTGGCAAAGTATACTTGTTCTTTATAGTTGATTTAACTGTCTGAAATCAATAGACAATATGAAGGTCCCATCTTTCTTATTCACAAATAACACAAGGTCACCCCAAGGTGACACACTTGGGAGTATGTACCCCTTATTCAATATCTCTTCAAGCTGCATTTTCAACTCCTTCAGCTTAGAAGTACTCATTCTGTAGGGATTCATTGACATTGGAGCTGCTCCAGGCATCAAATTTATAGAGACATCAATATCTCTATTTGGGGGTAGTCCTGGTATCTCCTTAAACACATCCTCAAACTCTTTTAGGAATTCTAGATCTTCTATATATGGCACCCTATCCTTAGGTGTTTTCTCCATATGAGCTTCAAATACTTGGTAGCCCTTCCTATAACACTTCTTTAGTTGTATTGTTCATATTTCTCGTACAGTAACTTCCCTAGGAATTCCTTGGAATTCTCTTGAGTTTCCTTCCTCATGAAGGCAAGTGAATGCCTTGTTATGACAATCTAAGATGGCATGGTGTTGTTCCAACCAATCCATACCAATTAGATAGTCATATGAACCCAAATAAACGATGTTCATATCTTCCTTGATATTCATCCCATTCATTCCCAATGGACATGACTTAACCAAATCAACAACCTTTCTCTTGGCTCATGTAGCTAGATGCATCAACCAAGATTTCTCATGCTTTCATCTTGGAAATTGAAATATTTCCACTACCTTAGGATATATATAGATATGAATATCCCATGAATCAATTAAAATAGTAAAGGCATGGTTATTGATCATACCTTCTACTTCAATCATGTGTGATTTAAACTCTGCTGCATAGATCCTTGGCACACTTCTTCCCATGTCCTCCATTGTTTATGCTTGCTATACATTATGGAAAACTCTCACTTTGTCAGATTTGTGAGGACAATCCATATAATTATTATTTCCTTTGCAGTCCCAACATTGCATCGTTGGCTACCTTAGCCTTTACCCACCTGCCTCAGCCATCTTGGGCTCTCTAAAAGTCAGTTTCCCTGAGGATTATTTCTAAATAATGGAGTATTTCTCCCCTTCTTCCTTAGATACCTGTTAAAGTTCTTCTTGTCCTTGCAAGCCTTATGGAAGGTAGGCTTTCCTTTTCGCCGATCATACAAGAACTTATCTCTTCTTATGGTTTCTTCCAAAGTTTTAGGATCATCATATTGAATCTTGTCACTGATGAAGGATGGTAGTCCACTCCGATATCTATGGATTTTAACTATCTCATCCTTGATTAAGGATACATACTTCAATATTTCTAAGAATATCTTTTCATACTGATCAATGGTCATGATGCCCAAATTGAGTTCAAAGATTATCCCAAAAGATCTTTTAATGACTATGGTTGAGTTTTAAAACATGAGTTAATTAACCATTTAGGAATTTGACGAAAGAGGAAGAATTAAAGATGAAACATGCAAGCCATAATGTAATATACAGATATGGAAATAAGCACAAAGAAATAGATAACCATAACAACAAAATTTGATAACGAAGTTCGACAATATCGTCTACGTCTATGGGCCTTTGTCTTAGTTGGTGAGGCTTTATTATTTATCTTCAAAACTTCAAACGTACATCATAAAAGTTTCCAATGGATTACAAACTGATATTGATATGTTCTTCTAGATCTCAAGAACCCATCAAAACCGACGACACTGAAAACGGATGAACGAAGCTCCCATAAATGGCCTGCAAAGTTGCCCTCCTCAATGGCTTCCTTGCATAAAAGTGGCTTTGGATTTTCAATTCTTCATCATTTTCTTGTCCTGAACCTCCTTCCATGGCTTCAAGAACCTCTAGTTTATATAGGCTTGAAGTGGGTAACAAAATCCCAACTTCCCCCTAAGATATGGCCTCAGGAAAGGGCCTAAGATCCTCCAAAAATGGACTAAATCTCCCAAAATTGGTTTAAAAATACAATACAATCTTATTATAAAGTTACAAAACCCACTTTGGGCCAAAATTAGGGTGCAACCACTTCGGTCAGTGCCAAAATTTTAAGGGACTGTGCATGTGGTATGGTTGTATGGAAGTTGTGTCGGGGGTTGTCGCTAGACCCCAGCCCTTATATCCATCGAAATACAATGTAACCAAATTTAAATATAAAAAATTGACTATAGTTAATAAGACCCACCGTGGGTGGATTGGTAGCCTGGCCCTACCAAAACGTGCTACCCGAACCAAAGGTCACGGGTTCGACTCCCAACAATTCCAATAAAATTTTTCCATACTAACCGATCAATGGAGGGGTGTCACGTGGAAGCCCAAGACTGGGCCATGTGGCACCATGTTATTCACCAAGTAACTGCCATGTTTCCAAACATGATTCGATGAAATGTCTTCCTAGTCAGCATGCCACTGTACCTTCCATTTCACTCATCTTCCTCATGTCGTATGGCTATATGGACCTTGCCACATCATCATGTGCCATGTGTCACCCTTGTAGTGGTGCCACGTGCAACAATCTGACTCGTCCACATATGCACCTATCCACATTAGCATGCCAATGCACCACTACCATGTCACATGTACCCCCATGCGACCTTTACAGTGAGCTGCCACATCAACAATGTACAGACTATACGAGATGTACAGTCATCAAAATTTTGCATGTTTGGTAAAATGAAGAGATTGCGATATCTTTCACATACGACATCCATTTGATCTCATTCAAGTTGTGTTGGGGTCGTATAGAAGAGGCCTACACACAGGTCTATTTTGAATAAATTATGATCAATTTTATTTGTATTCCTTCCTAGACCCATTTTGGTTTCTAGATCCATTTTGGATCACACCTCCCCACTAAAGACCTTTTGGTCCTCCAAAAGGATACTAACTAGTCATCAAGTGCGGGATAGGCCACCCCACTTGTTCTCTATCTTTAAAAATGTCCTGTGCACCTGTCTCATCAAGATCAACTGTAAAACAACCATGATAATTAACATCATATTGTTAGCCACTTGTACGCTATCACATCTTACTGAAGCCACGATCATCGATGTTGACAACATTACTAATGATAACATCATAAATATGATTGCAAATGAGATAATATGTTTGTAATACTTTCACAACATTAGATTATCTTGAGCAAAGTATGATTGAACTTCCATTCTACAATCATCTCATGTTCTTTATTAATATCAATTACTTGATTTGGGACATTTATAGGTGTGTTGCTTGCATGAGATTCCTTAATTGTTCCATTGTTCGAAGAGATTGATTTGATTTTAAGTGATGAGAATGTACACCATATTCTTTTCCTTCTTTGATTAAGTGATAATGATTATGTTCCCTATAGAAGATTGCCTTGCGATCATACAAATAAGGACTGCCTAAGCCAATTCCACATTCATTGAGTGGCACCACATCACATGTTACCTCATCCACAAACTTAGATGAAATTGCAAACTTTAATGTGCATAGCTTTGTTATGTGCAATTTATGATTGTTGCTTATCCATTTAAGTGAGTAAGATTTATGATGCATCTGAGTGTTTAATCCTAATTGTTTAACCACTTCCTATGAAATCAAGTTAGATTGAGATCCACTATATATCAACGTCTCGACCTTAGTATGCCTCATTATGAACCCTATGTGAAACAACTTACTTCTAGAATCATATCCATTACCAATTTACCTGTCAAACCAACTGCTGTGATTTTAATCTCATCACTCAAATTTTATCCCAAGTCTGTTGGTCGTGTTGCTTCTGCAGTTGTTTTCCTCCATTTTCTCTCTTTGAACCATTTCGGTCTCTTTTCGGGATGCAATTGCCAACAATGGTCATTATGATGCCCTTGTTTCTTGCAGTGCTTGCAAGAGAGCTTCTCTTCCCTTCTTGTCACTGAATTTTCTTTCTTACCATTCCCTTTTCTTGTGTCCTATTTTTTGAAAGACGATTCCCCTAATACACCAACTCATGTTTTCCCTGCCTCAATGTATGTTGCTTGAACAGAAACCTCATCAAGATTAGTAGGTCCAAACATAAATATAGTGTTACGAATGTGTGCAGGTAAACATCCTATATACTTCATAAGAAATTCTTGGGTATATAATGGAATGTATAAAATTAATGCCATCTTACAAAATTCATCTGTGTATTATTGCACTATTTTTTCCTTTCTTAGTTTAAGAACTTTCCATTCAATTAAAGTCTTCTCTTTATAACCCAAAGGATTAAATTTCTTTTTAAGTGCACAAACAAAAACTTGCCATTAGGGATGATTTTAAGGATGGAAATTTATTTTAGAATGTAGAAACCTTGGCGAATCTTACTAATCCTTCATATGCCCTCATAAATGTTTGGCGATATTTTTGTAAAAATTTTCAAATTTCTATGGATTTTATATAGTTTTTATAAAATTTTGGCGATTTTAAGGTAAAATAATTTTATCCTATATAATTTAAGCGAATCATTTTTAAAATAGCAAATCTTGTTTTTAGAAAAACCATGGAAAATTATCCCATGAGTGAAATTTAGCCCCTAAAATCATCCATGCTTGCCATAATGGAAATACATTACCCACATGTTGCATGCCATTTTGCAACTTGCTTTGCCACCATATGAGTGATGTACCTGCAAGTCAAAGCGATGCCAACTTGATTTGAGTTGCCTCATATTTGATTTGTTGCACACTACAATAAACCTCCATCTGTCTGACCCAGTTATCAAGTCTCTCTGCATTGACTTCACCATCATACATGGGTAATAAAAATTTCACATCAAGCTTAAGTATAGGCATTTCATTTTTATGTTTATGGGAATGTTTTCTTGGAGTGGATTTGGAACTTGAACTTGAAGAAGAAGAAGTTGATGGAGAAGAAGGAGGTGAAGGAGGAGTCTGTGGAGGATCCTCTCTTTTCTCACTTTTGACCTTTGAAGATTCACCTAGAATCGATCTCTTTCGTTCCAAGTAATCCTCATATAGAAACTTCAACATCTTCGACATGGCGAAGAAATTCTTTCGAAAATCTTTCTCATCACGAGAAACTCCCTCTTCTGATGCCATCTTCTCACTTTGAGAATTTCTCTTTCTCAATCCAATTTCAAGATTCTCTTCAACAAGCTCTCCTTCATGTAACACCCTAGGTTTTGAACCCCCATTTTAAATAATGTATTGTTACAATGATGAGAGGCATGAGTGCCCAAACAGTATTAAAGGGGCAATATGCGCAAGAATTGTAATGTTTTGATCATTATTAATAGTAAACACATCGCTGACTACTAGACGGACAAGGACTAGAGTTATGGGGGGCTATGATTCCACAAGAGAGGGGGCTTGAGGGGATAAATGTTTATTCCTATGTTAATTACCTTTTTTCCTAAGGAAGGGGGATCGGTTATGTGAGCCTCTTGGGGAAGTTCAGGAGGTTCTTGATTTCCCCATGAAGTTACTTAAACGCGTCCATGCTCTGATGGGGGGGTTGGGACTAATGGCATGTTCGTTAATTTCTTGTATGATCATTCATTTCCCTCACGCACTTTCATGCACTCACCTACCCATCCATTGATCCATCCTCACCTACATCTTGGCTTGGGAAAAGGAACCAAAACGCTGAAGATTAGCCACATGATATTTGGTTGTAGTGGTCACTGGTGTGATCCAGCTGTGACTTGAGGCATGCATGTCTAAGATGCATTGAATTGTGTCCTGCATTTCTCACAGCTGTGAGTCCTAGGAATTTCAGCATTGATATTTTGGACCAATTGCGCTGGAGGCCCGAATAAGGAGAAGGGTTGTCTGAGGGACTGTGTGGAAAAGAACGACAGAGTTTCACTCTCTCGGGTGGTGCAAGCTAGGTAGAAGAGAGCTGGGTACTTGGATCATTGTGCGTGTTGGGAATCCTGTGAGAGATTTAGTGCTGACTGGTTTGG